>CM040821.1:2829320-3001820 GCA_022828995.1 Vimba vimba | reverse complement strand
GCTGGTTCTGCTCAGAGATCTCTCGGGTTCTGCCAGCTGTGGCGGGACCGGCGTCCTCAGGGGCATCGTGTTGCTCATGTCTCCAGGGCTTCGGTCTCCTGCTCGTTCCCCGGAACCGTTGACCTGGGACGGCATGTACTGTCCGGATCCGGATCCGGATCCTGCGCTCTGGATCTGCCTGGAGGACGAGACGGCCGCAGCGATGGCCGCCGCTTGAGCCGGCTGGAGTTTGATGCTGTTGATCTTCGTGAGCGGTCGCTCCACTGCGCCCTCTTTCTGGAAACCGTATTTCTCGCCCTCCCGAGGGGGTGGGACGGGTTTCTCCGGGTCTTTATGCTTCTCTGCTTCCCTCGGGAGCGTGAGAGAATACCTTCCATCTTTCTGTAGGATCTTCTCGCCGTCTTTCGGTGGCGCGTCCCTCTGAAGCGTGTACTTATCTCCGTCCTTGTGCAGTGTGTACTTCTGCCCGTCTTTCTGGAGTAGGTACTTCTCTCCGTCTTTGTGGACGGCGAATTTGTCTCCGTCTTTCTGGAGGACGTATTTCTCCACGTCTTTCTGCAACATGTAGCGGTCGCCGTCCTTCTGCAGTCTCTGAGCTTCTTTGTGCAGAGCGTAGTTGTCGGCGTCTCTCTGGAGGGTGTATCGCTCTCCGTCTTTCTGCACGCTAGCCCTGCTCTCTTTGTCTTTTTGGATGCAGGGCTGCTTGTCCACGGGTTTCTGCTTCTTCTCCTCCTGGCGGTGAGTCTCGCGGTTTCTCTCATTGTTTTGGATCTCAGGTCGGGTCAGGACTCGGTGATTCAGCATGTTGTTCATCTCCTGAGGGCTGCGTGGGTCAACCTTTACCTTCTCAAGCCTGCAGATGAGAGAGAAAGAGTGAGAGAGAGAGTGTGTGTGAGAGAGAGAGAGAGAGAGAGAGAGAGAGAGAGAGAGAGAGAGAGAGAGAGAGAGAAGGAAAAGCAAGTGAGAGAAAGCCAGAACATTCATGCTTCTTTGGATATTACCTTTCATGTTGTGTAATATACAGTCGCTGTCTGTGAATGTAAAAGGTCTGGCAAAGTTTCAAAGATCAAAGTGCAGATAAATTGAGTTATTGCCACCAAACGAAAGAGCCGATTCTGAACTGAAACGAGTCGTCAGTAATTCCACTATTACTTCCTGCTCGAACCTACGTAGTTTTGTTTCCAACGCGCTGTAAGCAGTCGACCAATCACAACGGACTGGGTCATCTGACCAATCAGAGCAGAGGAAGTTCTCGGAAAGGTGGGGTTTAGAGAGACTGAATCCTTGATCAAACCGTTTCAGATGCTGTGAGAAAACAGGTGATTCTGCATTGTGTTATGAGAAAATGAAAGTGTTTTATGACTTTGGATGCATGTAAACCTGTTGTAGGAGACTCCAAAACAAAACTAAGATCCTTTAAAATAGCATAATAGGGGCACTTTAAAGTTACACTGTGTAGGAATTTCTCCCATCTACAGCGGTGGAACTGTATTTTGCATTCAAACGAATAGTGCGCCTCGCTTTTTCAAATGCATGTTGCAACTACGGTAACTGATCTCCTTGTCCGTTTCAGCTGGTTTCAGTCAAGTGACGCTGGCTCTGAATGAAAACGCGTTGAGGTAGGCTAGTGCTTTTTGTCCCTCTCTGCTATTATAGTTTATAGTCTATAATACAGTCCTTATACTTATAGTCCTTATAGTCCTCCTTGGACTTACCCATCTAATGTAAATAAAGATAAGAAATTTTTCGAAGTCAGATCATTGGCAGAGGTCATTTTACACCAATGAGGATATATTTATGAATAAAGACATTGATTTTAGCTAATAGAATACTTAAACTACACAGTGTACCTTTAAAAGAAAAAGACAGAACAAGCAATTAAACTGCTCTAAATGCACAATATATGAGCACAGATAACCAAGTAAATCTTTACTAGGTCTGTCACTTGACTAAACAATTTATTCAAATTAATTTACATACTCATTCATGAAGCTTTCACAAAGATTATGTCTTAAAACTGTATAATACAGAGCAACACTCCAACGAAACAAAGTCACACACTTTTTGACCAAAACATGCGTTTCCATTAATAAACGCCACTTTATTTCTATGAAAAGTGTTTGAGCCACAGTTCATCACAGTGTGATCCAATTGCCAAAAAGCAATTTTAGTAAAAATCAAAAAAGCAAATGTTTAAGTCTGAGAGATTTCTTCGGCATCTGTGATTGTGCTAAAAGCTGCACTGAAACAAAGTCTCAGAAACATCCAATGCACTCAGAAATCTGTGAAAATCTGTGCTTGTGAGACTCTCTCGGGAGAGAAGAGGCTCTTGTCTATAAACTCGACAGCTTTCCTCAAAAAGATACGACAAAAGCGCTGTGATAAAGAGTGCTAAGAGCAAAGACGAAACACTGAAGTGACTGAGGCGGGTCAACAAAAACAAGTCAACAATATAAAAAGTTCAAGATAAATAGAGACAAAATAAGTCTACAAAGCCATGGTGACATGTTTTGTGGCTCAATGTGGACCAATCAATGTTTCCCATTTATAATGTCTTTAAGCCATTTCGTTAGCCTGGAAATCCAGACCCAAATCTGAAAGATTAAGGGTCTGGCATTGAGTAATGAAAATCTCCCAACTCGAGGGGTGGAACCAAGCATGCATTTGAAAAGCTCACTGCACGCAATTAGATAACACTACGACCAATCACAAGTTATCACTTAGCTACCAGCGGAGCTAACTGGTAGATTAGAACCTTGCCGTATCCGGTCGGCAAAACAGCAAAAACGCCCTTCTTGCAAAGGAACGATTTGAGCGCCGTCTTCTGTTCCCCTTTTAGATAAAAAGCCAAGTCTAACTCGTTCATTGTAGCGGCCAAAGCCGTTTCTCAAACAACTGGTGTTCCTCCATAGCCATCTTGCAATGTTTACTAATGACTTCGACGTCGCAGCGCTGTCGTCTTCTGTTTAGCTCGCGCCTCCGCCTATATCAGATAACCCGATGTGATTGGTGCAGCTCGGCTACTAGGGCATAGTTAATGAGCATCATTACTCATTGCCAGAGTAAACTCGCTGAGCAACTTCAACTTGTGCTCTCGCGAGAACTCTGGATTTCCAGGGTACCATTTCGTAATGATTGTACTTAAAAATGCTGACTTTCTGACATACAAAATGTTCTGAATCTAACTCATTTAAGTGTTCTCTCATTAAACCTGATGATAAGAGTACTTACTAACATTTTGACATGATTACTGATCATAAAGAAGATATTTTTATTTTATGATTATTTTTAAATTATTAACTACATTGCTTTATTATTATTTGCATTCAAATGTATTGTTGTTGTTGCTTTTTGTACTTATTCTTAACCTGGAAAAACAAACAAACAAATAGCTGTAAATGTCAATGAAGTGGTACACCATGGATGTGTTCTTTCTGATTGGATCAGTGAGAACCAAAGCATGTTTTCTTACCTTCTGATTGGCTCGGTGTGGACCATTGCCGCGTCCGTCATAACCTTCATCCAGGACTCCATATCTTTGGCTGTGTCGGTGCTGAAATAGTATGTGCGCATGTTTGGATGCGTCGCCTAGTTGTGAGAAACCAACAGAGCAACCTGGGGAAAAAAAGAGCAGACAATGAATATCAATAAACAACTGCCTTGTGTCCTAAATGATGTCAGTGGCACAAAATGCAATAATGCTAGAGCAGTCTTTCTGAAGTGAGCAGATCTTCGTCAGGAGGGTCTGAGTTGACAGACCCCCATCGTTCAGAGCCTCTCAGGAGTGTGACCGCTCTGACAGCTTTTGTCTGGATACTCCAGCTCGTCTTTCACAACAGTTTATAGACGCTTAAACGAACGAAGCGCTGAGTGCTTTGGAATAGTTAACAAGAACTAGTGAGACCCTAGTAGTGAGATGCCTCAATTTACATAGGCAGCATCCTCCTAAAGCAGACAAAAATTACATTTCAGTTAGATGCACTCTTAAAAATAAAGGTTCTTTATTGGCATCAATGGTTCTATGAAGAACCTTTAACATCCATGGAATCTTTGCATTCCGAAAAAGATTCTTTAGAGTGGAAAAAGATTCCATAGATTTTTTTTAAATGTTCTTCACACTAAAAAAAATAAAAATAAATATTATTATACTATTTGTAAGAGTGCATCCAATTTTATTTGGAAAATCTTTGATATCATCACTTATGATTAGAGATGCACTGATGTTTCGGCCGCCGATATTTATAGCGATATCGGCTATAGCATGAAAAAGGCCAAACAAACCAATATTATTAATTAACTGCATGAAGGCAATGGGTTGTATAATTTTAGTGGGGGAAAAGCAGTCAATCTTTCTCAAAATTCATACTTGTGTATGTATATATAAAGCAACAGTACTGGAATTATTTGTTAATGAGTTCATTAAAGAAATATGTAATGTTCTATTATAATAAGTCAAATATGACTTAGTATTTGATCGCAAAAATAACCTCTTAAGATTGTCTTATAATGGATCCAATCCATGATCATCCTGGTATTTAATGTGCACTTTTTCTTTTTTAAATTTTCAGTGTGAAAAAACTACTAGCACTATTTATACTACAAAAAGCCACAGAATAGTGCATACGTATGCAAATTGGGAGGCACCTATAGTTCAGATGAACAGATTTAGGCGTTCCTGGTTAATGCGGTGAGGTTTGTTAATGTGTCATTGTGAGGACTCAATACTCACCGTATTAGCAAAGCTCCATCCGTTAAACATGTTGACGCTCGAGTTCATGAAGCCTCACAGAGAACAAGCCGCACCATTGTGAGAGAGAGAGAGAATAAGAGAGAGTCGACATGAAAATATCTGCACTAATTGGCAAATGACTCCACTGAGAATAAAACTCAAGTGTTTCATCTTTTCTTCACCGGTCCATCACATAAACATAAAATATGGCCATGTTCGAAGGATTCTGAATATGTCTCTGACCTTGAAGGCGTATTTCCTGCTTATGTGGTCATCCACGGACAGCATGGAAATGTGGAAGCTGGGCAGGAGGATACTTCCCAAGATTCCTTCTTCTTTCTCATCTGAAGACACAAAGAGAGAGACGTAGTGAACATTAGCATATATTAGACGTCAGCCAGGGAACTTGTTACATTTGCAGCTGAAGCCCTGACTGAGTGTTTATTTCGGCAGGGGTGTTGGTAAACAGACAGTCTAGCGGGGCTGATGGGAAAACTGCAGGGCTGTGTGCATTCGAGCATGTCAATGAGGTTGCGATTGTTCTCGACTGTGAACTCAATCGTTTTGATTGCAGACTGCAACGAATCTGTCAAGAGTTGCTTGCCGACGGAGTCAATTCAGAGTGACAGATGTGTTAACAGTTACTGTTATCGTAATAATGCAGAAAACAGCACGTTCCCACCACCAGCTTCCATAAGCGCAAGACTTTTCACGGCCATAATGCCCTTTATTATTTCCAACCATCACATGAAACTTGCAAAACTCGTCATTTTATCATCTGTAAGGTCACTTAAAGAAGCAACAGCATGCATAAAGTCGAATAAATTTCAGATCAAATGCAATTGTTAATGATATTGCTGTTATACAACAGTTCAATAAACTAGAAGTTAATACTGAGCAACTTACAACCAACTAAGTTGTTGAAATTAATACTTTAATTACTTGAAAATTAAAATACTTCCAAATACTTCCAAAAAGTCAAAAGAAAATACTTCCAAAGTCAAAAGAAAAACTACAGTAGCACATCTCCATGAATGTGTTTCAACGAGTGAATCAGTGTGTTTGAATGAATCTGCTGAACGAATGGTTCAATGAATCACTCAAAAGACACTTGTTTTGTTCCTGAATGAATCGAATCGGTTGAGTGAGGAATTCAATGATTGACTCTAAAATTCAATTTGTTTCCAAATGAATTCGTGTTTTTGAAGGAAGGGTTGAGTAAATGAATAACTCACTCATAAAGACAGTCACAATATATATATACTTCCTATATTAACTGTTGCATAATTAGCGTTAGGCGGATGTTTGAATCCCTAACCCGAAATATGGGCAATTTAATGATGCATCACCACCATGTGTTGCTAAAGTCTTTTAAAAGTTACATGGAGCAAGTTTTTGCATCCATAAGTGTGTTCTGGAAACATCCCACACGCTGTGAGCGGCTCAGATCCGTGAGGTGGTGTTCAGAACTCCTGTGTGTTGTTGTTGCTGAAGGAAACCTGCCGGCGGCTCACAGCAGACACCGCGCTGAACCACTGACAGCAGCGAGACGAACAAACAAACACAAACCAACACAGAGAGATTCTCAATTCTCTTGTCAAGATCAGACTCAGCGTGGCAGCTTCAGGGAAACCACATACTGATACAAAAAAATAAAAAAAAAATCAAAGCCTAGAGTAAGTTCAGAGCCGGATATTAGAAATACACAGCTCTAACAATTCTGCTCAAAATCTCATCCAACGCATAATTCCACAAACAACTCCATAGATTTTATTACAGAAATTGAACCGCAGTCATTAGGATTACAGTTGAAAAGAACAATTTTGGTTCCTTAAAGGGATAGTTCACCCAAAAGAGAAAGTTCTATCATTGTTTACTCACCGTCAAGTCTATACAAGCATGAAGTTCTTTCTTCTGTTGAGCATAAATGAAGATATTATTTTTTGAAAGAAGTCTCTTTTGTTTACCAAGGCTGCATTTATTTGATTAAAAAGATTCAGTAAAAACAGGGAAATATTACAATGTAAAGGGGTGGTATAATGCCCTTTTTACAAGATGTAAAATAAGTCTTTGATGTCCCCAGAGTGTGTATGTGAAGTTTTAGCTCAAAATACCCCACAGATATTTGTATATAGCATGTTAAAGTTGTCACTTTTTGTGGGTGAGCAAAAATGCATCGTTTTTGTGTCTGTCCCTTTAAATGCAAATGAGCTGCCGCTCCCGGCACAGGGGGCGGAGCTTCAACAGCTCGTGTCATATTACCTCACACAGACATGCACTGAAAATTTCAAAAACTTTTAGCCTTTTATGTTCAAACCGGAGTCAGAAAGATGGAGAGACTCAAGAAGAAGTGGCAACATGTAGAAGCAACAGGACATTTCTGAATGGTTAGTTGATGAATTTATGTAGCTTATGTGTAGTTATCTTCTAGTCATTGATTAGCATATTCTGTCATGATAATTTATAAATCACATTTCCCGGGGGCGGGTTTATGTAAATTTTAGGGTTAGTGATGTCACTAACCCGAGAGGAATGTGGTGTAGTCTCTACCGGCCGTTTGTTGTAGTCCTTAAAAACAATTTCTTTAAAAGCAAATATCTCCCTTTGCTTTGAACTTTGAGCGTTGTAACTTTGCAGATGTTGTTTATGCTCAAACAGCAACATTACACACTAACTAAAGTTAGAAAAGTGAAATCATATCCAACCACCCCTTTAAAATAACAGTTTTTTTGCATGTGAATAGAATTCTAAGTGAAAATAAAAGTAAATAAAAATCTGTAGAGACTCCATGTGTGATTAGGTATCACATGCCTTACATAATATGGGGGTTTTATCTCGGCAACAGACCCAAACCAGTGAACTAGTGCATCATGACTGTGTGCAGTACCAGCTAGTACAGACAGGGGGCGTCAGACTCCTCTGTGATCAGGGCATTCAGTACTACATCAATGACATCCACACCGGTCTTCTTGAGCAACATTTAATCTGACCCGCCGATACAGACTCACAGAAAGACGGATGACATGAACAGACTGAGAGCGCTCTGTGCAGTCTGAGCACGTCTGTTGCGTAGTTCGAATACTGCTCTGTCTTCTCTGTCAGCCAATAAACAGCCTCGACCCTCATGGGCCCGGCCATGAAAGAGCGATCTGATTGCTCTGCCGGACTGGTTAATTGCACAGTTTATGGAGATCTAGGAGCGTGTCCTCAGGAGACTTCAGCATGCAGCAGAACCCGTCCAATGAGACACATTTGGACTCAATCTGTTTTGCCTCCTTTCCTTTCTCGCTGAATATGAGTGCTTATTAAAGAGAATACTTGACTATAAACTCTCAAACTTTTAACTGAATCCTTAGTGAACCGAAATCATCACATGGAATCAGAATCATTAAATTGCTAATTATTTCCCTGTTACTGCTCACATAAAGTTCTGATTATAGTAAGCATAAGCAAGCACTCATTCAGCATTATTGCCATGTTAACAGTGCTATGATTCGAAAAATATACCACGTAAATCACATAGATAGCAGTCCAAGTGTGTCACTTGATCATATAGTGGCATAAGTCAACAGAAACTGCTCTGAGATGAATGTTCGAGCATTAATCCTAGCGCACAAACGTAAACGAAGACGCTCGACTCACCTCTGTAGTAGAAGAGGCACATGTCACACAGCACGAACCATCTCTTCTTCCACATCTTCATCCCGGTACTGTCCTGCAAAAGTCCAGAAGCAGCACGACAACTGTCAATCAAACCAGCCAACCAATCACAGTGCATCATGGAGAGCCCCGCACATTCCAATGCTTGCTTATTTTCCTCACACAGCACCAAAAATCTCTCATTTTGTTGAGTTAAATTGCTGCAGTTCTCCAGAGCACAAGCTCATCTCTTTTTTAAGGCGACTCGTTTTATTTGAGGCATGAATCACATTCATATTCCTCCCTCGTGTTTTACTGTTTGTTGTGTTAATGTTTGCACCGTGTAAGCATGTAAATTTTAATTTCGACAACAAAGCCCGACGATTTTGCTTGTGCTGCGGGAGCAGCTTTGATGGAGTAGTTCGGGGAAGGGGAGAGACCACCTCTGAAGTCGTGTTTTTCGTGGAAACACACTGCTTTCAAAGGAACGCTGGCGCAGCGATCACACACACAAAGACAACATGAAGTTACTGATGCGGCTGTAGCGCTTTATGTGTTCATTTCACTCTGCCTTTTATGTGAAGCGCTTTTGAAAAATATGATGCAAAAGCACAAATGTGCCTAGGGAGCCGTGCATGTAATGCATAAAAACAGGCAGATGAAGCTCTGATTGAAACTTGTGATGGATAAGCTTTTAAGTGCAGTCAAATCTCAGAAAACATGACCATCAGCAACAAAATAACTGTTATAAAAAAGTTCAACTGAGAACATTTACCTCGCTATGCACTTGTTTGTACATGTACTCTGGAAGTACATTAGTGTAACGTGGTAATGCATATCATTACCATAACGCAAAACAACATGGTCCTTATATAAATATAATTACATTTAATAAATTATATTTTTGACTGATACTTTTTTTTTTTATGAGTATGGAAATAATGTTATAATGCAAAAATTATTTCTATGATGCTACAGATTTTTTCCTGTTGAAGCACATAAGAGTCCCATGGAATTGCATATCATTACCGTAATGCAAAACTGATTTTATAAAAAATAAAATAAAATAAAATAAAATAAAATAAAATAAAATAAAATAAAATAAAATAAAATAAAATAAAATAAAATAAAATAAAATAAAATAAAATAAAATAAAATAAAATAAAATAAAATAAAATAAAACGGGATAATTGAAATTGATTTTTAGTTTTTTGCATTACAGTAATGAGACTGAATGTGCATAAATGTCATGAAAACAATGTGATGATGCAAAAAACATGTCGATTTTTACACGAGAGTCTCCCATGCGCATGTAAGATGCTGGAGTCACACACCTGTTTGTAAAGCCAGCCGTTTTTCACCACCGGAGCATTGGGGTTCCTCCTGATGGAGTTGGACCTCTTTCCAAAGTTGTGGACTTTCTTTGAGGACCTGGATGGCTGCAAACAGCGCAAGAGGAGATTACTCTGAGAAATGACACTTCTGAGAACTCGAGCTTGCCTGTATACATTATTCAGTGATTGAGTTGTGAATAATTACAACTTACTAGTGAAGTCGTTTAGTGGAGCTGAGAAAACGAGTGCAAGGCATGCATTATGAATCGACGGCACTTACGAACCCTTAGAAAGTTAAAAAGCGCCTTAACAGAAGCCAAAACACATGGGCAACAATAACAATCTGTGGAAGAGGCGAGTTTATCTGTCATTCATCTCGTTCTGATGAGACACAATCATACAGACCGGCAAGTCGCTGATCTCTGGACTTCGATTGTTCATAATGATAATAAATCCTAAGTCTTATTTCATCATCTTAGCATCTCCCGAGTCAAACTAACATTTCTTCCTGACAAACTTCTTCTTCTACGCCTTATCAGCACTCAGCTGGTGAGTCCGACGTGGGCTCCAATACGTTCACCTAGCTCTCTCCAAATATTTCTGTCCCGTGCCACAATTGAGGCTTGGTGTAAACTCATACTTGTCCGATATTCTATCGATCTTATCCATGTTGTCTTCGGTTTTCCTTGTTTTCTTTTACCATTTACTTTTCCTTGTAGTACCGTCCTCGCTATACGCTCTTCGTTCATTCTCAGCACATGCCCTAGCCACCTATGCTGCCTCTCATGTACTACTTGCACAATCGTTTGATGGCACCCCGTACGCTGTCGTATTATCTCGTTACGGATTTTGTCTAATCTGCTAACCCGGAGTATCTTTCTTAGGGCGGCCATTTCGAATACAAGGAGTTTTTTCTCTTCCGCTTTTTTAAGGGTCCAGGTTTCACAGCCGTATAGCGCTATTGGCTGGATCAGTGCTTTATACAAGCGCATCTTGGTGTGTATGCTAATTCCTCTGCCTTTCCATGTCTTTTGGAGATCGCCCATTGAACTGAGCGCTGTTGCGGTTCTGATGCGAATATCTTGCATACAGTCTCCATTTGCAGCTATTGTTGCTCCTAGGTACTTGAAGGTCTTTACTTCTGTGAGCGGTTCTCCTCTCAGCAAGACGTGTTGTTGTTCAATTACCTCGCCTTCTTTAGGTGTTGATCTTAGAAGGCGAGGTAATTGAACAACAACACGTCTTGCTGAGAGGAGAACCGCTACAACCGTTCCTGACAAACAAACTACCATAATCATGCCTTTTGAAATGTATGCGTTTATGTATTTGTGTGCATATTCATTTATTTATTTGAGAAATAATCCAAACCACATCCATTCATGAATTGTTTATCTTGTTTGGGTGTTTATATGTAATAAAGAGTTTAGGGATATGGTAAGTTGTCTGAAAGACTAGTTGAGTAGTATTTTGAAAGACTTGAATATTGAGGTTTAGAAATCTCTTAAAAGGCACAGTTTCCATCCATATATTTTTATGCATTAAAAATGCAGGATGGAAAAACAAGATGCGAATCAAATTTACTGAATGCGCTGAAAAAGCTCGCAATGCTCGCTTGAGATGGATATCTAACTAGTTGCCCATGCATTTTTATGATACTCTATATCAACTCAAGCAAAGACGATGAAGCAAATGTCCAGTAATGAGGGCAATAATTGGTCTAGATGCTATTGATGCATGATGGGACAGTCCAATCTGTCCCGCTGGAACTAGGACAAGGTCAGTGAGTTAGTGTGAGTGGCTCACTCTAGTTGTGGGACTGCTGGGATGTGTGGTATAGTCTGAGCCGCCCGTGTAGTTCGACGCTTCGCTCATGGTGCTGGTTGGACGTTCTTTCTTCTCGGCCTCTGGTGCTTTGGTCGCTGGTCTGGAAGAGGAGGAGAAGAAGAAGAAAGAAGGAGAGATGCCGGGGAAGAAAAGAGGAGGAACATCAAAAATTAATCTTCTTTGCACATAATTCAGACCTGTAGGAATATTCTGGGTTGTTTATTTGATCTACTGCATGCTGTCTATTACCACAGACAACTATTTATTCAAATGCCTTTACAGGAAAGTACCTCACAACGGAAGCAAATGAGAAATGCAATATCAACTCTATATAAAATACTGTGGAATAAGTCCCACCTTCTGAACAAAAAGAGCTATTCGCCAACTGGTAAAGCCATTGCATGACAGCAGCGGCCTTTAGAAGCTTAGATGCGCTTTATGTCATGATTTAAGCATTTAGGCCTCTTTATACTGCAGGTCTTGATGCCCAATTCTGATTTGTTGCCTATATCTGATTTTTTTGACCATCCGTTTACACGTTCTTTCATGTGTGACCCATATCCGATTCATGTGTTTACACTTGCCATACTATCTGAAACATCGCGCATGCTTAAAGGGTTAACTTATCTTGCACAGATGGACGAACGCAAAATATGCTTGATGCTAACTCTGCGATATATGCAAAGTTCGCCAAACATCACCATGATTATGAGGCGGAGGACGACGAAAAGTGGCATCATTGCAGCTTGTGCTCATGCTTCAGTTATTGTGTGTGAGAGAGATCTCAGGACTGGTGGGAGTATATTGTGGCGGGCTTTAACGAGGAGCAGTGGGTCCGAAGTTTTAGGATGAGCAAGCCAACCTTTGATATGTTGTGTCAACTTTTGTCCACATTCCTCTCCTACGAAGACACAACGTTTCGTCAGGCCATCCGTCCCTTTGCAGAAGCGCGTCGGGGTTTCTCTCGTCATCAAACCGCGGAGACGTCGCCTAAAGCCTCAGAAAATCCGATCTGCCTGTTTACATGACAGTCGCATTGGCACATATCAAATTTATATCTAATTTATTTCCACATATGAATGAGGCCTGAAACCGATCTCGAAATATCCGAATGCATGCGTTGTTTTCTCCTGTTTACACTGTCATAGAACACATTGGATCTGTGTCACATATGAGCAAAAAATCTGAATTGGGTCACATTTCACTGACAGTGTAAACGAGGCCTTAGAAACACAATTTATGAGACTTTTGTAGTCAGATTTCATTGGTGATTTCAATATGAAATTTAATTCCGCTTTGGAGAATTTGATGTTTCCCAATCTTTTTTAAACTTAATGCATATGACATTTCCAAATGCCTACTATGCGTTCATTAGAACCATTTCACTGCAGATGCATTTACCAATTCATTTTCACCCACAAAGGAAGATTGTTTGTGGCAATCGACAGCATGCACCTGACATCAGGTTTAAAATAACCAGGAAAACTGGGTGAATGCCGAGCGACTGCTGTGCAGATGAGTGAGGAAAGATCTTGAGCTTCTTCTGCGAAACACTCAAGGAGTTTGGGCTGTAAACTGCTGTTTTAATAAGTCAGAGCACTTCGGCACTGAGACAGAAAGAGAAAGACAGAGAGGAAAGGGAAAAATCGAGGAGACCGGCCCCATGCATCAAAGCAATTACTCACTCCACGTCTCCGCTGATCTACTCCCACACAATTGACATCCTTAAATGGCCTGCCAGCTCCGGGTCTGACATACCGCATCCACACTTTATGACCCAGTCAAGCTGAAGGGCAAAAGCAAACTTAAGGCCAGAAAAATCAAGGTTTTAAACCGAACGTCACGCTAGGACAGACCACAGCCTTATTTAACGAAAGTGAAGAAAAACACAATAAAAATGGGCATAAACCCTTGAAATCCCATGACACACGGATGCTGAATTGGGAGCCGGATCGGAGAGGCATTGTCCCGTAGGGTTGGCCTATATTCTGACGCTACGGTAGAGCGACGACGTCTCGGGATAGCGCTGCTATCTGGAGCAAGGGAGAGGAGAGAACACCAGGGTAAAAAATAAAGCTGTCTGGCTTCTGGGTCAACTCGCAAAAAAAGAAAACACTTTCTTTTCACAAAATGGCTGAATATTAGCTCCGATTAAACAGATAAATCGAGTCTCCCGCACACGCTGCATCAGGAGGTTAAGCTCTTATTATAACTGCATGTAGAAAAATTTATTCTGCTAAACATCTTAGACAGAAAAAAATAAAGTTATACAGGTTTTGAGGGTGAGCAAATTGAATTTTGTGTTTGTTTTTTTATCTGAACTATTTCTTTACCTCAGATCATTTGCATGGGTGCCTGCCTTTTGACACAAGCATCTGATTTTGTGTTGGAAACAAACACAAAGAGACACATTGTGAGATGCAGTCATGCACACACCAGCACCACAGAGAGAGATGAGAAAGTACAAAACACACTACACTGCTATCCTGGGTCACGCAGACCCGAGTACGACCTTCCAGGCCGCTGATCTCAAATTAAATTGAGCATTCAACACGGCTATTAGCGTTCATTAATTAATCTCTTCTGAAATAATGAGCTTTAGCGTGCGCTCGGTGGCCATCGCTCGCTTGACATCTGACGCCGTCTTCAGAGGAAGAGTGGCAGCGAGTGTGAAATTAGCCCGATGTCACCCGGCTAAACCGCACTGAATCCAGAGATAATTGACGGAGGAGTTCGGATGGGTTTGTGGGATGGACGGGCACCGGCACCGACTGGAGGTCATCAGCTAAAATGAGTGAGTCATGCTAGCCTTAAAAAACACAATTTCTCTCTCACAGCCTTCAACTCGTGCCTTTCCTTCACGAGAGCATCATTAGAAGAGGTTAAACTCAACAGCCTCGAGGAACATTAAAGGGCTCATCGGATGCAAAATTCACTTTTATATGGTGTTTGAATATAAATGTGACTGCAGTGTGTGGACACAACCACCATACAATTAAAAAAATCTATTTTTTTTAATCCTCAAAAACACTCTCAATAATAAAACCGTTTGGAATTTCTGAGCACTATAATGTCATAATGCTCATGCTCCGCCCACAAGCACTGATGGACTGTCCCGTATTAGCATATTCACGCCCTCAGCCAATCGACACCCCCCATGGAGCGAGCAGTTGCTCATTATCATTTAAAGAGACATGCACCCGAAACGGGTCGCTGTGAACACAGCTGTTTTTGAGGAGGTAAAACGGGTGTTGTTTTACACAAACATTGAGGAATTTTAATCAAAGTATATTACAAACTTTACATGAACACCCTAAAGAATCATGCCAACTTGTGGAAAATGGGCATCCGATGACCCCTTTAAGAAAATATCTGGTCTTATTGGATTAATTTCCCAATGTTAGACCTGGAAAATCTAGCTTTTTTATTTTTTAAAGGTGTTTAGAAATTATGCTCACAAAAACATTTGGGCGGGACATGATTTTATCCATCAGGAATTGATTGGAAACAGAAAAAAAGGTCTACTGTATATGGCCATTCAAGGGGATTGGTTGAAAAATGAGAGGGATTTGTGATGTCATACAGAAATGAAAGTGGTTTCAGAGGAGGAACAAAGTAATATATTTTATTATTATGAAGACAATTTTTTTTTCTACATAATAATGTGAATAATTTAAAATAAGGCCAGGAACATCTGATAAAAAATAGAAAATAATAAATTTTAGATTTCATAACTTTCATGACTAATTTCAGGGGGGATTTTTTAATTTCATTACACGTTTTAGTCTTCGTTAAGTCTTCATTAATAATATCATATAACAACCTGCTCTAAAGGCCTCAATTGCTGTCCTACTTTGCATCCCAGATGTTACCTAAAAAAAAAAACGACAGGTAAAGCACGATTCTGGGTTTTTTGGGCATCTTGACTCTGGAAATCAATGTCAGAATGAGGAAAGCGGGCCTCTAGGACACATTCAGCTAAATTTTCCCCATCTTGGATGCTTTCAGGACAACATTATCTCACTGTTCCAGTTAAACGCTTGACATTTCAGAGCTATTTCCAATGGTGTGTTTTGTTCTGAAAGTGGAGTCACTTACTGACAAAATCTAGCAGAATGGCATCGTTCTCAATCTAACGGGAGGCCACCGGGGGCGCGTGTACGTCAAGCCCCGTGACGGCGCGTGTTAAGCTGTGACTCGTGACGAATGAGTGTTTCATCTCCGTCCAGCGCTTGACGGGACTGTGTACAGACTGAGAGTGCTCCGTCTCGTCGAGATGCGTGGGATTACGGGACCCCTGCCGAAGCGGCGGAGGACAACATAATTCATTTCTGACTGAGAGCGACCGCCCTCTCCCCACAAGGAGATGTTTCATGTTTCATATGCAACGTGGGCAAGACAAATCGGACGGCACACATAAATCTTGCATATCTCCACATTAGCGATGCATAGCAGAATATCAGGCAATTCAGTTCAAATACTTGCCTTGGGTTAGTGTTTGAGCAGAATTAATGAGACAGAATGGCAAAACAACCAGAGATGAATGGAGGCTCTGCGGCTCAAAAGAAGCGGGTGAGGTTTAAGAGAACAGATGACAAAAAAAGGGCTTCCCTGCAAAGCATTACCTGTTTAAAACAGGATGGACAAGTTTCCCACAATTCAGGCTAGAAAACAGAAAAAAAGGAGAGAAGATGAACCGAAAGCATAATCATTTTGGGTTTGAAACAACTCAGAAGCAAATTATAGTTCACCAGAAACTTAATGAAAGGAAGATTCATGGAAAATCCAGATAAAACCAGATTTAGACTCTGGATTTATGTGGTTTCTGCTGTAGGTGGTCATTAACTGATCCAAGTTGGTAAAATAGATGACCAACTTGACCACCTTCAGCTGAAATGACTTGGATTTTCCTAATGTTAGAGAGCAAAAAACAAACAAAAAGAGAAATAATAAAAAGAGAAAAAGGAGTGAAGGTTGTGGAATAAATTATAATGGAGCAGAAATGCTAGCCTCAAGATAGCGGACTCTCCCTAATGACACTAATTATTTTGTGTTTAATTACACAGACTTTCCCCCTAAAACCCATGGTCACCTCACGGGCCCGATTCATCTCAGCTGGACTTCTGTTGCTGAAGGCTTCTCAATCGGTCAAACATCACCCTTCAGATAAACTAGCCTTGTAAACCTGCAATCACCCGCATGCAGGTAATTAAGGGTGTTTCTCTACCATCATGTTTATTAAAACACTGATATTAAAGTATCAGATTTTAATATGAATTCATTTATTCTTACTAAGACAGACTTACTTACAAAAATACATTATAAAAATGCAAATTACATTTTTTAAAATGAAATATGATATAAAAATGATATAAAATGATATTCAAAATGTACTGTGTGAATTTTTTTTTTTTTTTTTCCAAAAATTATAATATTTTATTGCATGTCATTTCTAACCAACTTGTAATAATTGTTAGGGGTGTAAATATTAATCGATTCGTATCGATGCATCGATTATACAGCCGACGATTCGATGCATCGATGCGTCCGCAAGAGTTTCGATTAATGTGTTTATTTTGCCGCCTGTCTGTTCGCCTGTCTATTTTCAGCATCCGCTCCGACATATGCATACAACCTACTCTTAAGCTGCGGGTGGCGCTAACCTCATTATTGTCTTCTACTTCACACTGCTTCACACGCGTTACTTACGTTTCACAGTCTTATCTATGTTCACACACATTGTTGAGTCTGACTTTCAAGAGCGATGGAACCGTCAGATCGAGCTGGCAATGAAAGTGAAATGTTACACACTCCAGTCGGCATCAAGTCATGGGTGTGGAAGTATTTTGGCTTCAGGAAAACAGATGGAGCAGTGGTAAGAGATGCTGCCGTTTGTCTGATTGCTCTTTATTGCAACGGCCGTTTCACACATACTCCGTTTGCAGTTGGGCTGGGTAAAAAAATATAGATTTCTCGATTTTAATCGATTCTCATTTTTACGAAACGATATCGATTCTTAAATCCCAAGAATCGATTAGTCATCCTGTTTTCAGTTATGAATGAATGGAACATTGTTGCGCGCATCCCATTCAATAAATCGCAATAATCTTTGTGCTTTGTTATTATTAATATGAAACAAAGTCTCAGATTTCAAATTACGTCCATGTTCTTATGAAATTCAAAAACATAAATACCGTTTTGGCGCTGTGGCGTGAGATCGCTCTTGCTCAGCTCAAGAGAAGCAGCAGCGCGGAGCGCACACAATCTTCTCTTCCGCCTTAATAATATCCGTTACAGCGCGAGATAAACATGAATGAGCATCTGAAAGTGTGTTAAAAGGTAGAGTACAACTTATCGAAGTCCGTATCGTCACATGGAATCGCTCAATCAGTGTTTCAACCGTGGAAAGACGTTAGTAAACAATGTCATGTAACGTCACATTTACCTCAGAAAAACGATATCCAGTGACCATAAACTCGTTAGTCAGCTAGAAAAATTAACTCTAGAGAGGAGCATTTTGTTAAATAGGCTATATGCACCATATTACATATTCATTATATTTTTTAATGTTCTTCAATATTTAATGCATGTTTGAATAAATCTGGAAAGTTTTTTTATGACAGTCACCATTTAAATTTGTATATAATTTCATATAACTTTATTATTATAAAAATAAATAAGTGTATTTTAAGTGTTTGTATACAAATCAGTTATTTTTTACCTTCAATATTATAGTAGGCTAATGAAGCCTACAGGCTACAACTGACTCCCATAGTTTACAATAATAGTTAAGAGATTTGTTTTCCTTGAGAAAATTTGCAATGTATTGTACCTGATATCCAAAATAATCGATATTGAATCGAATCGAATCATAATCGAAATCGAATCGAATTGCAAGCTTGTGAATCGAAATCGAATCGAATTGTGAAATTTGTGTCAATACCCAGCCCTAGTTTGCAGTGCGTATTTTTCTGTACCCATGTTAACAGGTTAGAGCTTTCACACTGCATCGATCCGTTCCAGTTGCGGTGCACAGCAGTGCAGAGATCGTTTCCGCACCGAGTCTATTTTTGCTGTGCTGCAAATGCTGAATTAAAGTGACAGCGCATGTTTCGTGGTCAAAATGAACACAGATTGACCTGAAAATGTAGTCATTTAACCATAAATGCGTTTAATTAAATAAAATGTAGTAATCTCACCATAAATGTATTTAATTTAATTCTACTATTTTTCAGTCATCTTTTTTACTTTAAGACCAGGGTAAATCAAGGAAAACTGTTATATTTGCTGTTCTATTTGCAGTGCATTGAGCACAACTGCTATAGTGTAACATACACATTATGTGAATAAAATACTGTTTCTGTATTCTCAATAAAAGGCAAATTATTTATTATTTTTGTTGATTTATTTGAAATTTTTGTTGATTTATTTGATTTATTTGAAACAAAAAATATCTAGTATTGAATCGTATCGAATCGTATCACGGGGAATTCTGAAGTATCGAAAATAATCGAATCGTTGGCTTAAGAAATCGGTATCGTAACGAAACGTCATGAAGGCTCCGATTTACACCCCTAATAATTTTTAAAATTATGCAAAAAGTGTGTAAATATTATTCAATATTTTGTGTGCATTTAGCAAAAAATAAAAAAAATGCCATCTTATACAAAAAGTGTTTCAAATGTAATTTCCATCACATAAATGCTATCAAACTACATAATTTGACATGTCATGGAAATGACATTTTGGTCATTTTTTTAAAGAAAACAAACGACAATACTCCTGTGATGTATGTATATACCCTGTTGGACTAATATTAAATATTCAATCAAGTATTTTGTAATAAAGTATTGTTCAAACAAATTTGATTAAAAATCACTGTACTACCAATTAAATCTTAAAATCTATAATATACATTTTAAAATCTGGGCATTTTAGGGAAACATTTTTTTTTTTTTACATAGATATACAACAAAGTGGGCATAAAAATAGTTGAAGAAACACCCAAATATGACTGTATGGTTAATTGTTTGAGTAATCGAGGGCGTCTGAAGCTTTACTCAGAGTTTTTCCGGCACAGCGAGTGCTATTGTGGCGCACACCAGCCTCATATATCAACAGACTGGCACAATAATGAGGAAATATGAGGAGAGTGACTGCGCAAATTAATGAGGTTCCACCGTGACGATGAGAAACGAGGGCACTTCAGGCCGAACACCACAGTTGTGTAGTCGCCGTGTAGTGAAAGTGACTGCGTCTCGCTGTCAGAGAGAGGGCTGTGTGATTCTCGTGAGGGTGAGCGAACCTGGAGAACCTACCTATCTATCTATCTATCTATCTATCTATCTATCTATCTATCTATCTATCTATCTATCTATCTACCTGTCTATCTATCTATCCGTCTACCTGTCTATCTATCTACCTGTCTACCTGTCTATCTATCTATCTATCTATCTATCTATCTATCTATCTATCTATCTATCTATCTATCTATCTATCTATCTATCTATCTATCACTCTAATGTTAGTCTTTATAGACACAATAATGCCAATTCAATACTTGAGATTATTAGGATATAAGGGATTTTGTCCAAATTAAAGACAAGTAAGAAATGTTGTGGGGAAACTGGCATTCTCAAACCGTCTCCTGCTGTTGATTTGTACGGGGCAGACGCATCAATCTCCTCGACTGACGATACTCTGGAATAGTTTACTGTCCAGCTGATTAAGACAAATCAATGGCCTTAAAAAAACACAGTCTGAAACGTGAAGGGAATCTGAGGCTTGAGGAGCTGAATGTCCAAAAATTCAAGTTTACAAAAAATTAAAGTGCCCCTATTATGCTATTTTAAAGGTGTCTATTTTAAATTTTGCTTCAGAATCTCCTACAACAGGTTTACATGCATCCAATGTCAAAAAACACTTTAATTTACTCATAATATACATTGCAGCATCAGCTCTTTTCTCACAGCGTCTGAAACGCTTCAATCAAGGATTCAGTCTCTATAAACCCCGCCTTTCTGAGAGCGTCCTCTGCTCTGATTGGTCAGATGACCCAGTCTGTTGTGATTGGTCTACTCTGCTCTGATTGGTCAGATGACCTAGTCTGTTGTGATTGGTCTACTCTGCCCTGATTGGTCAGATGACCTAGTCTGTTGTGATTGGTCTACTCTGCCCTGATTGGTCAGATGAGTCAGTCCATTGTGATTGGTCTACTCTGCCCTGATTGGTCAGATGAGTCAGTCTGTTGTGATTGGTCTACTCTGCCCTGATTGGTCAGATGAGTCAGTCCGTTGTGATTGGTCTACTCTGCCCTGATTGGTCAGATGACCTAGTCTGTTGTGATTGGTCTACTCTAACCTGATTGGTCAGATGAGTCAGTCCGTTGTGATTGGTCTACAACGTGATTGAAACGCTCATTAGCATACCTTTCTTTCTACAGTTTTTTTTTTTTTAACACTTTTTTTTTTTTTATTGCAAAACCGGCAACAACCTTCTCTCAAAATCTTGTTGCAAGCGACAAACCAATCAACAAAACCACAGATCTTGATCTCTACGGTATTTTTGCAGTAAACGCAAAGCAAGAGCAAGGCCTCGTTGCGTGAGCATCATATCCTGATCTCTGCTCAAGAGATTTCACAAACGCAAGCACACCTTAAAGTGTGACTTTCTCACGTTGTCGAAAACCGCCCTGAGCAAAAATAAGTGTAAATCTAATTAGCATAGACTAAAAAAGCAAGATCGAGGTGATAATTGAAACAGGTAGAACAAGGATCCTGCAATCAGCAGCGAAGCAGAACGTGGATCTGAAACGAGCACTAACTTCTCTCATTAACTTCTATAGTTCACTCTGCTCTGAAAAACACTAAAAACAAGACAAGAAACAGCTTACTAAAGGAATAATTCACCCCAAAATGAAAGTGCTATCATCATTTACTCACCATCATGTAGTTTCAAACCTCTATGATGTTCTTTCCTCCATAGAAAACAAAAAGGATGTTTAGCAAAACGTTCATGCTTCCCCTGCAAACACTGAAAATTGGTGACACTTTACAATAAGGTTTCAATAATGTATTAACTGACATGAACTTACATTGAGCAATACATTTGTTACAGTATTTATTCATCTTTGTTAATGTTAGTTTATAAAAAATACAGTCGTTCATTGTCTGTTCATGTTAGTTCACAGTGCATTAGCTAATGTTAACAAATACAACTTGTGATGTTAATAATGCATTAGTAAATGTTGATATCAACATTAAGTAAGATTAATAAATGCTGTAGAAGTATTTCTCATTCTTAGTTCATGCTTACTAAAGTAGTTAATTAATGTTAACTAATGAAACCTTATTGTAACGCATTACCCTGAAAATAAATGGATAAAAACACAATAAAAGACTTATTGATACTGATTATTTTAGAACCATTTATATACTATTATACTATATACTATGATATTCATTGTAATGTTATTAAGTATTTATTTTTATTTTGAGTATTTATTTTAAATGTGTTTGTCATTTGTATTAGTTTCTTTAATATTAATATATACATTACATACTTCGTTTTTAAATATGAATGTAGTTTTTTATATTTTATTTAGCACATTTCAGTTTTTCACAATTCAGATTTTCACTTTTTACATTTATTTTTTCATCTAATAGTTAATGCATTTTATTTTTAATATATTTCAGCATTATTTCAATTGAAAAAAATAATTTTTAATAGTTTTAGATTCATTTTTAGTTAGCAGTAACAACGCCGCCTGTAATATAGTGCGTACGGACTACTTTCATTGTGCTTTTTTGTCATTTCTTCTCATCTTTGGAGGTTGCAGATGTCGCTTGTATGAAAAAAGGAGCAGAAAACATCAGCTTTTGTTTTCCACAGATGAAAGAAAGTCAAACAGGTTTGAAACAACACAAGAGTGAACATTGTGCTGTACGTCTTCATCAGATTTGCATCTTTCCGTGGCAGATTCAGTCTCTGCCGTCGTCTCTTCAGAGCGAGAGGATTTGAAGTTTATCTACGGCAGCGTTTAGTTGGTATCTGCGAATGGAGACCACAGAGATTAAACCCGTCGTTCTGTGGCGTACGCTGGATAAACGGCGGCGGAGGGGAAGCTGTTGACTTTGCTAGAGGACGCAGGAGAGAGATGAGGAGGAAGAAGAAAAGAGAAAGAGAGCCAGATAAAGACTAGAGATGTGTTTGACAGCTCGTTCTTCCAGTGGTTTGAGGGCATTCGGCTGAACACAATTATCAGGAGAGCAGCTCGCGTTGGACAGGAGAGGTGAGCTGTGAAGAAGAGGAGGAGGAGGACGAGAGCGTTTCCCCAAGCCATGACTTCACTACCCGTCGGCTCCAGTCCAGTAAACACCACCCCGGATGGATCCATGCACATAATCATTTTCTCAGCTCTTCATTAATCGCTGGCCTGTTAATTGGTAGTGGCTTTGTGTGAAAATGTGGGGGTGTGTTGACTATTTAGTGGCTCTTTCTTTTAAACCACACACAAAGAGTAACACTGGTAATCCATTAGCAGACGGCCTGAGAAAAGCAATGCTTTTGGATGAATCTCAAAAAAAACGTAAAGGTTTTACCACAAAAAAAAAGTGCCTATACTTTTGCACACACATATTTTTATCAGATTCAATCAACATGTACTCATCAGCAGACTAATGGAATATAATAATGCCTTTTCATCCTGAGTGATTTAAAAAAAAAATTAAACTTATTTTTCTCAAATATGAATTTAGTACTTTTTCTCATTTTCATAATTCTTTATACTTCCAATTAACCAACATTCAATACACCCCTAAAAACAAAAAGCAAATGAACGTCCTTCTCCTCTGTGATATAACAGTAGAGGAGTGCATTATCCAACATGATGAATGTGATTTCTGTGTGAACTTCAGACAAAGCGCTCTGTTTCTGACTCAATGCTGCAGGAAACTGTGGAGAGAGAGAGAGAGAGAGAGAAAGAAGTGACTCACTGTTCGTTGACGACAAAGATGCAGTTGTCTTGCGAAGGAACGCCTGTGACGGGATGCTTGCAGGTCACCTTTCGCTCATTGTGACTGTGGGAGAGAAAAGAAACAGTAATTGTGGGAATTAGAGACATGTAAGACTGCTGTTCACACTCTGACACTCGATAAGAGCCGTCTGATAATTGAAATTATTGATATAGCGATGTGATTTACATGCTGGCCTGCTGGAAAAGATTACCGTCTGAATGTTGCTATCAGGACGGAGAAAATGGTTTGCAAACTGTATTTTTCAATCTGCTTATCTGTATTATTATATTTTGCAAAGCAACTGGTGGACACATGGAGGTTGTTTAAGCCAAGTCAAAATGTATCTTAAAAACTGAGGTGTCATGATGAGTAAATAATGGCTACTACTAGTACTTTTGGTTTACACCCTGAAGTTTAAAACATAAATAAAAATATTTAATTAATTAATTAATAAAAAAATACAAAAAAACAAATGTGGTAAATGTGTATTATACTGTGATTAAAAAAATAATACAAATACAATTATATACACGTATATGTAATACATTTGGAATTAAAGTATTTATCATTAAAAATTATTAATACTGTGATATCCAATTTGTCAAACTGCCCGTCAACAGTAGCTATTTACAATATTTAAATAACTAAAATGATAAAATAAATAAATAATAATTATATATATATATATATATATATATATATATATATATATATATATATATATATATATATATATGAATGATACAAAATTATTTATATTGTGATCAAAAACAGGAATAAAAATATTATAAAAAATAAAGGTGATAAATGATTCATACTGTAATTAATATATATATATATATATATATATATATATATATATATATATATATATATATATATATATACACACACACACACACACACACATACATACACACAGTATATACAGTATATATATACAGTGTATTATATATGAATTGCTTGGTTTTTTTGCTCAGTTGCAAGTCACTTTGGATACAAGCATCTGCTAAATGAATATATGTAAATAGTTATTATTATAACTATAACTAAACTTTAACCCAACTAGATGTGAGCAAAATGGTCACCAGGATAAACGTCAGCTCCTCCAGCTGATAGTCCACCTAAACCAGCTCTGACCAGTTACAACCCACGCAAAACCACAATCTACTTTCAGAGGTCCTAGTCAAACATGATGTAACCCAGATGAAAACTCAACAGAAGACATCTACCCAAAAATCTCCTCAGCAACATCCATCCTCCTGAATAAACACACACTCACAGAAAACTACACACCTTGAGCGAGGGGTGGTGCAGAATTTCAACATGTCTCTCCCTCCGGGGGCCGCCAGTGGCTCTGTATCCCCTCAATCCTGTCTCTCTCCTGTTCACCACCAACCCAAGCATGTAGTCACTGCTGCTGCCCTCCTCAGTCATACGCCCCGATCACAAGAGCATGGAGACAGACAGACACCCCCCCCCGTCCTCCTCTCCACCCTCTTCCTCTCTGCCATGAGGCGCCGACGTCTCAATAAATACAATTACCACCGCAGTCACACGCAGACTGAGCCATGAGAGGACAGAGGAGGCCGTTCACACCAGAGAAAGGCCGTTTAGCAGTGATAAGCGCACACAACGGGCTCTTCTCTCACACGGAGGAGTCACAGGGCCGCTGGGTAACATGTGGACAGACTGCGGCATGCTGGTAAGAACATGTTTTGAGGTGAACGAATCAAGGTTGAGGAGAACTTCACAAAACATTTACACACAGAGAGTTGAGGAGAGGTTCACAAAACACTCACACACATGCATAAAGCACATATTTTTCAAACAAATTTAGCATAACGGATGAGTGTCAAACATGAGATGTGATTTTCTATTTAAGCGCCCCTCGAGACCTTTAAACCACCTGAGTTTGGAGCGATTTCGGCATCCAGGCGGGGCAACCGGCTACAAGCCTCAGAGTCCGCCCTAATCTGCACTTTGCAATGTAGTGTTGTCAAAAGTATGGATTTTTCAATCGATACTGAAATATCTGAAACGCTTCTAATTCAGCAATTTTCAGCAGAATACATGATACCAGCTGCACTTTCTCGCTCTATCTCTCCAACAGCGAGTGACACACAAACCCGCCTCTCCTCTCTCACTCATTTCTTTGCTCCGGATGAATATTGTTGGTGTTACAGGGCTTGAATTTCGGCATGAGATTGTGCGTATTGCGCATAAGTTTATGTGACCATAGTGCGCGCACATAAAGCCGCCTCTCAGTATTAAATTTCGTTTTTTGTTATGCTGCTTATTGTGCTTATGAGCAGTCAAATACACACAAAATAATGTCAAAATGCTGGGCTTGGTGAGTATTCACGTAAACACAGTCAGTAATGTTTTCAGTGACCGTAAACAGTTGAGAGAAAGAAAACACGTGTAACAGTGTAATGGATCCGTGCACCAGGTCTTAAAGTGACAGCAGCGTAATAAACCTGCTGACAAATTATGAAAATATATTAAAAATATCTATATGGGAGTTTTTCCTCATAGTATCGATGTCAAAATTGTGGCCAATGAAAATGCTGAGTGGGTAATAACTTTGAAAAACTTTTTATATACATATATAAATATATACACATATACACACACACATATATATATATATATATATATATTTTATTGTATGTTTTAAATTGTAAAGCCTATTTTTTTTCATTCAAATATTTATACATCATGGTGATATTTGTTACACTGCCTTTATGCTAATGAAAATGTAATTATTTAAAAAAAATTGTACATTAAAGTTAAGTAGTATACATCTTTTTGCATTACGGTAATGACAATTTGGGAGAAAATATGCTTGTGTCAAGAAAATATTTTTTTTCTGCAAAAAAACCCGAAACAAAATCAAATCTTAAAGCTAAAAAAAAAATACATATAATAAAAAATTCCACAGAGGCTGATGCCCACACTGAGCAATTGGATGTATGATGGATTGAAAAGTGGTTGTTAAAGTGATTGTCATCTTCCCAGAGTGAGTGTTGCCTTGGCAACAATAAATTAGCCAGTACACAGCAGAGAAACCATGAGCACGGTCGTCCCAAACGGCTTCAGCAACCAGAGTTTGAGTCAATCGAGTCAATCATTTCGCTCTCAGTGGGTTTCAATTGAACAGATTTCGAGATGAGAAGCACAAAAGGACACAGAAGACCTAAGGATCTTGTCCAAGGTGAACGAGGGACAATCAAAATATGTTACTGTTACTTAGACTTTAAGACAAACGCAGAGTTAAAAGCTTCCAAAAAGCAGATTAGATAAAGATTTCCAGCAGAGCCATGACAACATAAAGACACATGATCAGCCACTGGTAAAGGAAACACTATGCTTGGGCTCAGCCCTAGTTAACACTCCTCACTGAGTACATGTGACACGACACCATACATCATGTCACGTATAGACCGCTGCGGGGACGTCTTCATGCATACATGCATGGCCGACAGCAGATGGCATAAAAATAGCTTGCCGTTCTTCAGCACCTCTCTCTCCGCCACTCAGAGGTGCGTTTGGGCGAGGAAGTCACACTTCACTTGGTTCTGTCACATGTGCAGACCACCCAGGGCTGGTGGACTCCTCTGCAAGGCCTGCAGGGACAGCAGGTCCGCTGGAGAACAGGTGGACACGTCCAGCTGTGGACGAGGTGCTCGTCCGCCTCTCTGCGAGACCCGCTAAAACGGCCCAAAGGCAAGAACGAGAGAGACGACAGCGGATGATTGAGGAGCTGTCAAGAAAACACACATCTTCATGAATCTCCACAACACGACGGCACTCTGAACGGCTTTTTTAAGGTGCGTTAAACACAGATTGATTTTCTTGACATTGAGGGACACATATTTTACAGATAGGTTTATAAACTACACACAGCTGCCACTTCAGTGTAACCGAGACAAGTAAAGACATGGTAAAAACAATAGTTATTCTACTATTTATTTTCTTTGCAGAACTATTTAATCTACTGTATTTACAAACTCTGTACCTCTTTCGTATTCCCGGTTCAGTTTTTGACCCCGTGGAATGTGAGCTTTACAGTAGAGCCATAGTTTACTTCACAAAAAGGTGCAACAATTTTTCTATATAAAAATAATTATGTGTATTTTGATAGTCTTAAGCAAAGTTTTTTATTTATTTATTTTTTATACTAAAAACAATGGATTTTTTTACAAATTGTATTTACCTCTTCCGGGTCAAAACTGACCCGAATGCGATAGGACAGTTTATGCACTAAAACATTTTAAGATCAACTGCAAAAATGAGTAGAGACACTTGAAAATGATTTTAAGCAAAATAGTTGAAAGCCTATAAATACAATCACTCGTCACATTATTGCCAATTAATTTTGACCAATAGGTGAAATTCGGAGTTTGAAAAAGTAGTTTTTTTTAAAGAAAATCTAAATGGCGTACAGGAAGTTTGGTAGACAATTGGTATTCATGTTCTCATGATCCAAGGAATCTATTAAGACCAGTTTCACTACAATAGACTAAATTAATCAAAAGCTATTAGCTTTTTCTTTTTTACCACAAGGTGGCGCTGTCTCGAAACTGAGTACCTTCTGGGCTCAGTGCCGATGACACTTACAGAGTATCATAACATATGTCAATATGTTCATAAAATATAGCATTTTGCAACAAAATTTAAAATGGTCAATGTGGGAAAACTTGGTATAGTTATATAAAATCTTTTGATTTTTGGCCATACCGTTCAGAAGTTATAAGCCAAAACTATTTTTCATATCTCATAACACCGAGTTCGGTGTGTTACGCTGCGGAGATACAGCCTCAGGTCCATTTAACCGTGCTCTTCGTCAAATTTGTGAGCGGAAATGCTTGCTTTGAACAGCTTGGACACAAATGAAGTGGACCTAGGCTTGTTTTTCTCTCATGCACTTCAAAGAGACGAGCACTTAATTTGATTAATGGGGTAAAACTAGTAATATTAGTAATGGAGAACATAGAGCGGTTGATAGCTCATTTTCTGCTGGGTCATTGTGAAAGCCCGCAGCGGCACAAGGGAAATTGCTGAAAATGAAAATGCTCATGTGATCATTCGACGAACATTGAGATCATGAACGAGAGAAGTGCCTGTCCTCGCCACCGGCTACAGAGACGAGACTCAGAAAACAACACACCGCATTAAAGGCACACTGTGAATGATAAGACTGGAGTGATGGATGTTGTGGAAATGATAGGACATGTCGGTATATTCACTTAAATCCCTGTTGCACTTAAAGCGGGTGCGGATTTGATAGCAATCAGGGATGTCAGGGGAAATTCAGTAATGATTATTTTATTGGAATAAAATCAAGAAGCATTTTCCACTGTTCCTTTACTCTGACGGCAAACAAGCACATTACAAATCACACTAATTGGTTGTAAACACAATTTGTCAAAGCATAAGCCACAGGCTAAGAGAGAGAAGAGCAAACAGAGAGAGCGATCATGACAGGAAGTGATAATGCTTTTAAAAGGGAAGCACATGTACGGAGAATCAATATAAAGTGGGCAACAAGATAAAAATGGTTTCTGTATACCGGTACACACAAGCAGCTTTTAAGATGATACTGTACATCACTGACAAAAAAATAACAGAGAAATAAATCTGACTTTGCATGTGTATTCAAAATAACATTTATATACTGTACATATTTTTTGCAGTATGCATACTGCACCAAGTATGCAATCTGCATGGCATACTCAGGGTTCACACTTTGGTTAACTTAAAATTCAAGGACCTTTCAAGGACTTTCCAGGTCCAATACCCTCAAATTCAAGGACTTAATGTGGGGACACATTTCAAGTGAGAGCAAGGTTACATCGTGTTACACTTGTAAGATACATTGTTACAGTTTTGCACGCGTGAACATGGCAACGTACAACACAAAGTACCTCACGCAACGTAACGTAAATGTGCGTAACTAGCGTAAATCAAGCAAGCTAGTGTGCACAGGCCACGAAGTGTTGATGAAATAACATTAGCGGGCCGGAGGGAATAATATGGAATTTAAAGAAAACTTCTTACACAAAATAAATTCAAGCACTTTCAAGGACCTTCAGATTCACAAACTTTCAAGGATTTCAAGGACCCGTGGGAACCCTGCATACTCTACGACCCACCATAACCATTTCACACTAACATTATTTTGGCATCATTTGCCAACAGTCAAGAGATTTTTATTCAAAAATGAATTAGAAAAGTATAATAGCCACATTTAACCCTATAAAGCCGCAATTTTCGAAGTGCTCAAAATGATCAACATGACAAAAAATATATTTAAAGTAAAGAAAACGAATGATATAACAACTAAGTTTTTATATTATTAGTAATATTAGTAATATTTCAAGATAAACATTTACTGGAGTGAAGCAATGTAGGTTCACTTGATTATCATTGTTTCAGAAAAATCATATTCAAATGTGAATATCAAATATGATCAGGCTTTTGAGGAAGGTTTATTTTATCTCTCAATCATCATTGTATTGCATTGCATTAAATGTTTTAAAACTACAGCTTTGATAATAAATCAAATCTAATAATCATAAATCTAAAAATCATAAATCTAAGCACTTAAATATCATTTTACTACAAGATACTATTGGGTGACGGCAGATATTTATATGCATTTTATGTCATTAGTCTGCCTTACTGTTATAAAGATCTCAAAGATTTACATAAGCAGATTTCATCTTACTTTTTGGCCATATAAATATCAGCATCTGCAGCATATTAATAAAATAAGTGCAGAATAAAATATGAGCTCCAAATAAAAGCCTGATGTATCAAGACATTTAGATATAGTATAAAGGTTCATAAACTATTTTAAATTATATATATATATATATTTTACAGTCTTATTTCACGTCATACTTATACTAGAGTATAACGAATACTGTGTCCACTTTGTACTGCATACTTAAACAAAATGCAGTGTATAGTTTACTAAGTAAAATTAAATGAGAGAGTGTCCGTCCAGCCATTACGATCATTAAATGTCTATATAGTCTCAAAACACTGAATAAAAGGTGGCTATAATTGACGTGACCCAGTTGCTAAATTTAGCTTCACATTCTCTGAAAGGTTCTTCCGGAAATAAACAATGTTTTCAATGTTTAGTGTTCCTCTGGGCGTTCAAAAGCTCAGGGAGAAAATGGACAATGAAGCATTTGCTCCCAGTGGAGCGTCTGCCATTCACACAGACGACCTTTCTGAAAGGCCAGCATGCCCTCGCGCCCTCCCATTGCCCTCGCTGCTTTCACACCAGTCCGTGCACAGCTTTCTACAAGAACCTTTCCTTGACGTGCACACACACTGATGACTGAGAGATTTTGAGTTTTTGGTGATGTGGCATGATGGATCATCATGTACGCTGTGGTGATTTTCCAAGACAAAACACATGGGAAATGCTGATTATACTCAAATGATGGTATACAGGTAAAACCCGAAAAATTAGAATATCGTGCAAAAGATATTTTATTTCAGTAATTCAACTTAAAAGGTGAAACTAATATATATTATATATTATAATTTTGATGATTATGGCTTACAGCTTATGAACATTTTCTAAATTTCTGAGATTTTGAATTTGGGGTTTTCATAAACTGTAAGCCATAATCATCAAAATTATAACAAATAAAGGCTTGAAATATCTCACTTTGCATGTAATGAGTCTATATAATATATTAGTTTCACCTAAGTTGAATTACTGAAATAAATGAACTTTTGCACGATATTCTAATTTTTCCAGTTTCACCTGTAGATGCCAAAACCAAATTTCTAAAATTAATTAATTTTCAATGTCAAAAGCTAGCTATTTTACTTCAGTAATATGTGACTCTGGACCACGTCACCAGTCACATGTTGCACAGGAATATTTGTTGCAATAGCCAAAAATACATTGTCAGGGTCAAAATTATCGATTTTTTTTTATGCCAAAAATCATTAAGATATTAAGTAAAGATCATGTTCCATTAAGATATTTTGTAAATTTCCTATCGTAAATATATAAAACATTTATTTTTGTGAGTGAATGCAGCACAATCGCGAACATAAATGGACAACTTTAAAGCCGATTTTCTCAATGTTTAGATTTTTTTGCACCCTCAGATTCCAAATTTTCAATAGTTGTATCTCGACCAAATATTGTCCTATCCAAACAAACCATACATCAATGGAAAGCTTATTTATTCAGATTACAGATGACCCATCTGTAATCTGAACCCATTGGGACCCATGACCCAAAAATGTACCCATGTGACTGGTTTTGTGGTCCAGGGTCACATATGGTGTAATTCTCAATGAAACTGGATATTCAACAAGGAAAAAAAAATAAAAAATAGGATAGGACTTGGTTTTTTCCCATTGGAATTGGCTGAATTATGAAAAGTGTCTATTCCATACTAGAATGGAGCCAGATTTGAATGCAAGTATGCTAAAGCAATGGCTTAAAAGCTATTGGTTAACGTTATCCAATATATTGCACTGCTTGACAAGAACACTTTTACATTCCAATTAAAATCATGAAGACAAACATGTTATTTGTATTTGAAATACCATGCGATATTGTTAACAATAAAATAGGGAACACATTTGGACATTTACAAGACAAGCTATCTAAAGCACATGTCTAAAAAATCATGCATCTCCCTAGTTCTCAAACACTATTTAGAAGATAAATGACATTCATATGAGTACATGAATGTATGAATAAAATGAGCCATTTCTGCCAGTCTTAAAGCTAATGATGCATTTCAGTTTAGATGAATCATCTCTGAATGAATGAATCTCTCTCCAGCATCATCTGAACTGAAAGCCCAACTCATAATTAGTAAATGACTCAATGAAAAGAGTGATATATGCCACACATGTCAGGCTGTACTCGTTCATTGAAAAGCGTTCATAATGCCACGCTGTTTGGAAGAGATACCGACCCGCTGCAAATGTCAAACGTTTGATTAAATCTTAATTTAAAAGTCTCTGAAGAACAACCAGTGGAGAATAAAACGTTCATGGCATTCACATCTAAGAAACATCACACGCTTGGGTGCAGTTTAAGAAAAATGTCTAAAAAGCGGCAAATCCTGGACAGGCTTATCTTATTAAGAAAAAGGGCCAATATAAGCCGCCCATGTAGAATCTAACTGAAGCCGTTTCAAATGTGCAAATTGAAAGAAAGAGCAAATCCTCTCATTTGTTACTTAATCAGGGAGTAATTCCTTCGAGAAGTTTGATTCCAGAATAAGTGATTGTATATTTCATAAGCGGGTTAACAAAGGAGAATTTGGGAGGTCACAGCACAGATTGGTTGTGGCAAAAGAGCAATCAGCACTTATTAAGGCATGTATCATGCAATTACTCAGTCAATGTTTATGTAAATGGTCCAAATGAAGGCAGAGGATCTCAGACGTCCATTGTGTAGTTCACTTAGAACTTGTCTTGAGTACGTAAGATGCTCCAGTTTCCAGTTTACTTACACATCAAAGCATCGAACAACGGAAGAAGTAAATTGAGTTCTATGCGCTTAATTGAGGCGGATAATTGTTTTTAGCCGATAAGACGATGTGCATAAACTACAATGGAAACACATTTACCAAATAAATCCCTCGATGGGCAACAAAAACTCACATGACATTGCCTCAAATGAGGATGTGATTGGATAACTGGACTAACCAGCGGACCAATTGCATCGCACAGCATCTCAAATGTTGGTTTGGTCACATTCTGAAATGCCTGAATCAAAGTGGTTGGGTATAATTACCTCAAAGAAGTGTCTCACATGATTGCGTTCACAAACGCCAAGCATCCGCCTCTGAACGCAAGATAACATGAGCCTTTATTTCTTTTCATCTACACGCTCTGAGGCTCTGAGCTAGGAAAAAAGAGCCACAAGTGACCAATTTGTTCTCTTGACCACATGAGATGGAAACAGAGCTTTATTTGGAAATGTTTTATGCGATAATCCAACTTTGGATGGAAAAATAGCGAGTGAAACACTTTTCACTTACCCAGTGGTACTCTCAATGCACTTGTGTTAAGGGTTTTCATAAAACCTCCATTGTCATTGGCATCACAATATCAAGTCAAGTCACCTTTGTCTATATAGTGCTTTATACAATAGAGATTTTTTTTAAAGCAGCTTTACAGGGATAAACAGAAAAATAATGATTCAATGACGCAAACAGAGTTCAAATCTGCGGTTAAGCAGCTCTAAAAAGAAAAAAAGTGGAGGTCAGTTCAGTGTTGATTCAGTTTCATTCAATAACTGCGTAAAGATCATCAAATGTGAAACAAGTTCAATTCAGCTATAAAGCAGCTCTGTAGAAAACAGTCTTCATCAGCTCAGTTCAGTTCTTATCAAATAGTCTCAGTACAGTCAAATCAATGATACTGCATAATGTTAAGTGTAACCAAAGAAACCCAAACTCCATCGGTGACAGAAAGTTCTCCTCTGGCCAAGCGAACCAACAAGGTGTGGTTATGATTCCATAACGGCATCACAAGTCATATCGTAAATGGATATCATTCAGAAAAGATCTGTCAAGTCCCTTTTTTTAAATAGCGCTTTACACAATACAGGTAGATTCAAAGCGGCTTTACAGTGATCAACGGGACAATAATGATTCAATGTTGCAAACAGTTCAACTCTGCTGTAAAGCAGCTCTAAAAAGAAAAAAGTGCCATTTTTCAGCTGAAGTCAGTTGGATTTTTTAATTAATCATAACTAACATTTATTTTTCTTGCAGGAACAACATTCATATGCTTTTGAATTTTCAATGTTCTCAAACCCTTTGGCGAAAACTCGTGACTGACTGTGTGAGTGTATAAATAACAAATAGGGGAAATGTAACTAGACAGATGTCTAGGTTTGAAAACTTGTGATTAACAATGAAGTAATCATTAAAACAGAGTTTGCTTCTACCTAGTAACAGAAGGGTTTGTCTATGAAGAACCAATCAAATTGTAGGGAAATTATGTAATGTATCATGTCATTTTTGCCATGCTCCTATTCTATAAAAACTGTTGCATTCCTGTTTGCTGGTGGGATTCTCTCTGAAATTTGTCTGAGATCCTCCGGCCATGATTAAAGCTTCTTCATGGAGGAGATTCTCTGAGAACTGCTCGAGAACTCTCCCGGCCGTGATTAAAGCATTTGAAGGACATTTGCTGAAGTCTGTCTGGTTATTTTTGCTGTGCAGCAAGATAGTTAGGGGAACAAGTTAGGGATTACTAACTCGGCCGACGTCGACTGTAGACGCTCTAGAGTATAAATATTATTGAATGGGGACGTGGACTGTAGACGAGACCCATAGAAACTAAACGTCGACTGTTCAGACGTTCAGGGACGTCGACTGTAGACGAGACCCAGGTAGACTTAGGTCAGGTGCGAAATAGAAGAAAAATCGACCACAGTATCATTCAGACACTGCTGTCATTTTCAGTGTTATAATATGAAACATTAGATTAAAAATAATCTTTTATACTGCTTTTATTGTAAGTGTTTTAACTTGCTGTATTATCTGTTGGTTCGGAAATCTCAGAAAAAGATAATCAGAAAAACAGTTACTACTGCCAGCAAGTTACTTGGGATAACATTACTGAGCATTGAACACATTTACAAAGACAGAATGATGAGAAAGGCCAATAACATTGTATGTGATTACACGCACCCGTTGGCATCTCATGTTGAATTATTGCTATCTAGGCGTCATTTCTGCCCACCCCTTATGACCAAGAACAGATCAAAATTTTCTTTTGTACCACAAGCCATAAAAGCCTTAAATCAGTCAAAATAAGCTAGATGTCCAGTTGGCCTGGTTAGATGCTGGGGTGTATAGTGTATTGCATTGTATTGTATTTGTTTGTGTAATATGTCTGATGTTTTGTCATGAAGTGCCTTGCGACTGCGCCGCAAACCCAATTGCCCCACGGTAACAAGTTATCTACTACTACCAGATTAAAAATAATGCCTGAAAGTGAAGGACATATGTCTACAATCTGCTGAAAAATCTATTGTAAAGCAGCTCAAGTTTGCTGTTCTAAGTTTGTCTGTTTTGAAGGTTTTTTTTTTTCTGTGGCCAAGCTGGGAGATCACCATAAACTATATAAGAGCAGAAACCAGGCTTTATTAGCAACACATTTTATATATTGCATAATGCTGTATAACATGCAAACAACTAAAACACAATTATACTCTTTCGTTTCAAAAGTTTGGGTTTGGGGTTTTTTAAGATTGTAATGCGTATGCTCACTAAGACTGCAAAACTACAGTAAAAACAGTAATATTGTGAAATATGATTAAACTATTATGTGCAGCACCACTTTTGGTGTGGTGTTATTTTAAAAACAATTATATGATGTATGGTATGGTGCAATATAATGTGATTCATCATGTGTTGATTGCACCTGCTACTGCAATCACCAGCACATTACATCATCAGCACAGTTAGAAAACAGCTTGATGGAGCCGTCAAGTAGTTCCTCTCCTGCGAGCACAAAAATACACAGATCAGCTCATGTCTGGCACAGGCATGCGTTGGTGTTGCTAATAGTAACCGCTGCAGATGGCTGTTGTTGTGCCAGTAATGGCAGGGCTGTATTTGCACTCTTTTGCCCTAAAAAGCATGGCAGGAGGAAGTCGGAAAAAGCCAAACAAGAGGCTCATTTGGAGGCAGATGGGCTGAGAGTGCGGCTCCCGTCGAGATGCTTCAGAAAGCATCGTAATGGAGACAAAACACACGAACTCGAGCGCTGGTTCCGATCAGATAGCGCCACATCGCCCTCAGAAAACCCGTCCAACGGTTCGTTTCTTACAGCTCTCAAACGCTGATTAGAGACGCACAATCTGGACACCTGATGAGGGCGATTCCCTCCCGGCGCTGTGATTGGACGACGGCATGCAGGACTGTCAGTAAATCTCAATTAAAAGAACAAGCATGCGAGATGTTAACGCTGAGGTTTCACTGTCTCCCGGAGGTGGGTGATGGAGGGGCTTGTTAGTCACTGAACGTCTGAAGTTTTGCAAGAGCAGATGTGGTGAAGAAAAAGGCCAATTATTCTCTCTCAGTAATGGGTTTAAGAGGGGGACGCAGCCCACGTTCAAGAGGGCGGCGTGCTTACAGTGCACAAGCATAAGATAACATATGTCATCTCAGGCGGTGGCAGAAGGGAAAGAAAATTAAACGCATATCACGTTGTTCGCACGACTTCATTAAAGACTTTTGGTGGTGTCACACTGGGACGTTATGACTTCACACCAATGACTAAAGTTTTAACAATCAATCTAATTGTATGAGAATAGTGAAGTATAATTATGGTCATCACGAATGTGCAAACAACTTTGGCAATATGAGGCGATATGACAGTGACAGGCGCTGGTTAAATCCAGAGAAATCCGCAATTTTAACCATTGTTGGAAACATTATGTTGGAAACATAAGCACACAAGTAAAACACATACTGTTTTTAACAGTGTTCTAGTGGTTTTTGGATATTTTAATACATATTGTACCTTTAAACTGACTTGAAACTACCTGTACATTAAACTGTTTCAATGCAACCCTTCCAGCCAATCAGAATCGATTAATCAGACAGACCATGGTATGAATATATATGTGTGTGTATGTGTGTGTGTGTGTGTGTGTGTGTGTGTGTGTGTGTGTGTGTGTGTGTGTGTGTGTGTGTGTGTGTGTGTGTGTGTTTAATCTGAGAGGGAGCAGAGGGTGTCTGTGAGGACACATGGTGGCTCACGGATGAAAAAGGATGACAATCGTCTAAATGCTGCAGGACGAGAAAAAAAGCTAAATTTTGTGTCAGTCTGTTCTGAGGGCCGTGACCTGGATCTCAGCGCATCAATACAGCAACAACTCATTACAGTCACGGAGAAACAAATCATCAGGAATGGATTCTGAGCCATGACAACAGTTGCCATCTGGAAGCACAATGAATCCCTGATTTTCGGCAGACATTATTAACAGCAACAAATACATGACTGAAACAACTCCAGACACTTTCACAAACTTAAACGAAGAAGCGGCTTAGCCCTCGCATCTAAAATCATTACCGCAACACATGTGCATGCAAATGAAACATGTTTAAGACACTTAATAGCTCAAAGTTAACTTTCTAGGAGTTATTTGGTGCAAAATTAAAAGACAAAATGACCAAAATAATGAATCTAGGATGTGCACTGTGCTCTTGTAAAACAAACATATCTCCTCAAATGCAGTGCACTGCATCACAACCCTTCTCATATACATCGAAACACTAGTCCTGGAGTTCAATCTGCAAAAACAAGACACACCAGCTTCGCTTCTTCGGCCTCATTCATGACTGTTGTTGCGGGATGAATCCTAAAGCTCTCGTCCACTTCTAAAGCTGAGCTGTGGAGACAGAACCGGGCCGAAGACAGCAGGAGGCCGAGCCGATGATGTCTCAATCTATCTCCCATCTATCCACACCATCTGCTTCCCATCAAAACAGGCATTTATATCCACTTTCAGAGCTCTATACATCATCTCTGTGTGTCTGAATGATACAGGCTGACACTCGACTATTTGTCAGAACAGATGAAAGTAAAAAGCCATTGCAGTAATATTTAGAGATGGTGGATGCGATGGTAAAACCAATGGGCTATTAGCATGTTTTAGGGGAAATGCATGACTGCTGCCCTATGAAGTATTCTTGCTAATGCATCGCACTGCTAAAAATAGTTTATTCATCCATATTTGTTGTGTTTTCCATTAAAAATAGCTAAACACCCTTAAAACTTGATAAATTTACTTGATGCACAATTTACAGTCTTAATATTTATGCTTTTATATATATATATATATATATATATATATATATATATATATATATATATATATATATATATATATATATATATATATATATATGGTATAATAAAACTATATGGATTTATAAAAAAATTATTATCGCTATTATTTTACACGGTAACTGACTTAAAGTCAGTTTGAAATGAAATGGCATTTGCAACCTCAAAGAAAAAGCTGCAATTTCCAAGAGAAAAGATTTTTTTATAACTTGATTTCATCCAAAATAAATTGATTGAACTGTGTAAAGTTACTTTTTATTTCTTTGGATTAACATGCACTAATATTTGTAAATAAAAATGATCAAAATGTATTTTGTGAATTCTGATTTTGTGTTGACTTTGCAGGATATCATCTTCCTTGTGGAAATAAATCTGCAGCTTTAAGTCCTCTGGGACAGAAGGTTTACAGACTGGCAGAACTTTTAAAAACAGATGGTATTGGAAGTGCTTGACCTGGATTGATCTGAACACGTGGCGTCCACACAGATGGGCGTATCTGGTTGCACACTCAAGCCCAAAAATCATATGGGGTGGTTAGGGTCATGTTTCTTCTTCTGGACGTCTCTTTGAAGTTTATAACAGTGCATCTAGTATCTCAACAGAAGTACGTATGTTTCAATATTAAAGCAGAGGGACAGACAGGACAGAAGTGAATCATGGGACACAGCGAGCGCCTGTGGGAATGACGTGTGTGTGATGGAGGTCATTTGTTCACAGTGGAACGGCTCCCGTTTCTCGAAGCGCACATCTGTGTTCAGCAGCTGTAACTAAAGCTCGCCTGCAGCCCATGTGTGAGTGTGTGACACGGGTTATACGGGACACACTCACATGTGACACTTAGTTTGCAACACAGGACTTCGAGACTACAATTAAAATGTAAAAAAACAAACAAAACAAAAATTAATAAAGGATGTGAAATGGTAAAGATCTATGCTGCAATTTACTGCTAAAGTGTAGCCATTGCTCATGAATATGAATTACTTGATCAGACGTTGAGTGGCAGACGTTGTGCACTAATCAGCTGGTGAATTAAACAATCTGCTGAAATCTTGGCTCATGAATATTTAATAAGTTAACCGACTGGATGCTCCCGGAAGGCTACCAGGCAACATCTGCACAACCCAAGTAACATTTCACACATCATGCCTTTGTTTCACATGCAGGACGAGTAGTTTCATTCAACAGAATCAAACTATTTTTAACCTGATATACCAAAAACCGATGTCGTAAATGACAGTCAAAGATGTTCATGCATAATTCCTGCTCCAACTTCACCAAACCTACAGCACCACGGCAACAGAAATCAGATTTTACACAAGTTGCGATTGCTAGTTTTGCAGTTTCAATTGAATGCAATGAGATTAAAAAGCCCTATTCGGAAGGGATTAACTTTACAAGGGTATAAGGAGTAATGTAATTTTTACCACAGGACGTCTGTAATATTAAAGGCCAATTCTCACGGGATAAGAAATCTCAGTAAAACTAGCAGAAGTGGGAGAGTAACTCGATTTGTGCATCGCCGTCACTCTCATGTCGTCATGTGTGTATTACGTTACTTCCTGATATCATGTGCACAAACACATTTATATATATATAAAACCGTTATGTCCGGTCGAACGATGTATTAATTAACTTCAGATTGGATTGTGTTGGTAATAGGCTCTTACCTAACTCTAAAAGATGTTTCGTGCCTCTAACAAGTGCTTTCGATCTTCTCTCTGATCTGAATGGTGTGTGTAAAACACTTGAGTTTTGCCACAGACTCGTTCCAGCGTCTAGAACACGACTGATGCTTTTTCAAGCGTCTCCATACTTGAAAAACCGTGGAAAACTACTTTTAAACAGGAAATGACGGAATATTTACGTACATATTTACAGCGGGTCTATTCGCATGGGATTAGCATTACCTGAGGTCATTTTTCCGGACCTTTTTACTGAAGGTCGCCGTAATCTTTACTGACATTGTCCGTGATGATTACTGAGATGCACATTTGGACGGGACTAAAATCACAGAGAAGCTCTGGTGATTATTACTTTACCCCACCTCTACATGTTAACCTAGTCCCGTCCGAATAGGGCTAAAGACGACCATCAGTGCGATCGGTGTAGTCTGATTCACAAATGACTCTTATGAACCAGTTCTTTAAATGAATCACTTCACAACGACTCCGTAATAATATAAAACTTTAGATGCAATAGAGAGTTTTTATATCATAAAGAAGTTTATTATATAGTTCACGAGTTTATTACATGAGCATAAATACTGAGCATGCGAATATAATAAAAACTGGTAAATCGATGTCATCTTGATGGACAGATTATTATTTCATCATAAAAACTGTGATATTTACAGATATTATCTTTATTTGCTGCGTTTATTGAGCTGTTTTGTCTGCCGTCCTTCACGGCTCCGGTGAACACACTGTTTATTTTGGGATGCATGCGGAATGATGAATGGAAGAGGAATGTCGGATGCATGTTGCCAAGGTAACAGTGTGATATTTACCGTGTCGTCTATGACGGGGAGGAGAAGACAGACGAGAGGAGGACAGGTGAAGAGTGGGCAGTAATTTCAGAGGAGTCAAGCAAACACTGTAAGCGGAGAGATGGGAGAGACGTCACACTGACCCGGGAGGCCAAGGAGATGGCGGAGCACAGGACTCAACACACACACACACACACACCGGCTCTGTCAGACACATTAAATGTCAGTGGACAGGTCTGCCCTTTCCAGGTGGACAGAGTTAGCAGCTGAGGTTGTCTGGAACAGGAAAAATGTCTTTTTCTAGGCTAGTCTAAAGCCCTATTCGGACGGAATTAACTTTACAAGGGTATAAGGAATAATGTAATTTTACCACAGGACGTCTGTACTTTTAATGGCCAATTCGCACGGGATAAGAAATCTCAGTAAACTAGCAGAAGTGGAAGAGTAACTCGATTTGTGCATCACCATCACCCTCATGTCGTCATGTGTGTATTACGTTACTTCCTGAAATAACGTGCGCAAACACATGTAACCTATATTATATACTGTATATATAAAACAGTTATGTCCGATCGAACGATGTATTAATTAACTTCAGATTGGATTGTGTTGGTACTTACCTAACGCTAAAAGATGTTTCGTGCCTCTAACAAGTGCTTTTGATCTTCTTTCTGATCTGAATGGGTGTGAAAACACTTGAGTTTTGCCACAGACTCGTTCCAGCGTCTAGAACGCAACTGATGCTTTCTCAAGCGTCTCCATACTTGGAAAAAACGTGGAAAACTACTTTTAAACAGGGAATGACGGAATATTTACATTCATATTTACAGCGGGTCTATTCGCACGGGATTAGTATCACCTGAGGTCATTTTTCAGGACCTTTTTACTGAAGGTAAAAGTCGTCGTAATCTTTACTGACATTGTCCGTAATGATCACTGAGATGCACATTCGGACAGGACTAAAATCGCTGAGAAGCTCTGGGTAATAATTACTTTACCCCACCTCTACATGTCAAACTAGTCCCGTCCGAATAGGGCTTAAGAGGTTTTAAGTGGGATTTTTTTATGAGGTACATGTATTTTATAAGCAAAAATAGCGTAATGACAACAACAACAACAAAAAAACAAGGTTTTTTGGTGCTTGAAATGAGGGAGGAAAAAACAAGCCATTACCATAATAGATTTCGTTTGTTATTACCAACCCTTAAATTCAGAGCTGTGGAGAGAGGGAAAGTAACCTAGCAATGTCTCCGTTTCATTCATTTAAATAATTAATTGGCTCTCCTTTTCATGCATTGAGTCTCAAAACAACACTAGGCGATAACAGCAACATTCACATCGTCTCATTTGGCCAAACAAAATCACACATTAATATTTAATTCTGCTCTTCAAACCAGCAACGGTCCATTGGAAAGTTTTCAAAAGCAGATACCATGAAACAACAGAGCAGTTCTATGGGACAGATACAAGATCAAACCTGGTTATCAAACCCTCAGGCCTCTGATAGACCAACACAATAATGTATGTAATGAAGGGTCGGCACTGATGCTGAAATTCTGTTTACCGCAGCTCGCAAGAGTTCCTAGGAACTTTGCTAATACAAAAACTTTGTCGCTGATGGCAATATTTCATACCTACAATCCTTTCAGCTTATGTCGGAAATTCTGAGGAAATGGATGGATATAATATTACATGCCAAGCTCTCATAAACCATGTTATTTTCCCCCCTTCTGCACTGGGCTCGCTCTCAGAGCTCGGCAAAAGTTGTCGAGACATCGTCTTTGCTGGAGACAGTGGTTTGGCGGATGATTTAGAGTTCTTGGGGCATTTCACTCTGAAACCAGCAAACCACCAAACATCATGTGTGCTGAGCTATTATTATTTCCATAATACAGAACGCTAAAGCAATAATCCATGAGCATGGACCATATGCAGGACAGTTGTTTCAACACACGTAAAGAGAATTCTTAGCCATTCTTTTTGCTATTCTGAATTTCTTTCTTTTCTTTTTTTTTTTGTTGCAAATTGGCAACAAAATCGTTTATTTTTCATTTCAATCATTACGGTTCAAACTCATCCAATCAGAAATTAGAAATAAAGAGAATTAAGGCAAAGAAAGTTTGTTTATGAAACAATAATAAAAGTAGACAAAAGCATCCAATAAATGTATAATTATAAAAAAGTAATATGGAACTGAAGACTGGAAATGTTTAACTCCAAAAGAAAGTTTGAGAATCTTACCTTAGCCCATACAAAATAAATTAAAATAACAAATTAAAAATAAAAACAAGAAAGTTTAAAATGTTCTTAATCCATAGGGAAAAAAATAATAAAATAAAATAAAATGTTTTATTTTTGCCGTCTTATCTAGCATTTTTAAACGCTCTTAGAGTTAATATTATTGTTGTTATAATATATATATATATATATATATATATATATATATATATATATATAACAACAATAATATTAACTCTAAGAGCGTTTAAAAAAGCTAGATAAGACGGCAAAAATAAAACCATAAAACGATTAAAAAAACGCTGTATTCTGCTGCCAGTCTAGTAGCTGACGTCACTTTGTAAAGAAACACTACGCGCCTATAACACATTATATGCAATATATAATATGCATTTTCACAAACTAGAGTTTTTGTTGCTTGATAAACTGTATAGTTTTCAAAAACTTGCACTTTGAAACCAGTTTTCAAAAAGGTTGCGTTTTCAGGCCCTCAGAACGCCATTGACGTGTAAATAAATGTTTCACGTTAGTTGAAAACGTATCGTGTAAACGGCCCCTAAGTTGACAAGTAAACCGACCATTTCTAAACGCCTTGAACTGTGGCTCATCCAATCAGATTTTACAGCAGGATCTGTTTTATAGTCTCTCTTTACAACCTGCTTTGTTGCAAAGGTGTTAAATGACTGTAGCGCTGCAACACGACGCAGCAATCCTGTTCTCTTAATAATAATCGCACTGGTTAATTTCCCTGCGCTGAAGCTCGGCCTCCCGCTGCTCTGCTGTGGATCCTGTGGTGAACGCCAGGTCTGTCTGTGGGTGGATGAGGCTCTCTCCTCTACGCCTACGCCGAGCACTCATCTCTCCGGGACCAAACGCTGTGATTCAGGCTCTGTAGTCGGGTCATGTTCTGTGTTTTACAGTAGCAGGATTCTCAGAATATCTGCCTGCTAAATGTGCACGTTGAATGCATGATTCAACACAAGCCTGTGATACAGATTGTGTCAGTGTCGACCGCTGGGAACGGCTTCTTTGAGCAAGCAGATTCCCAGATTACATAAGGTGACTCCTGGAGACTAGACACCCGGAGGCTCAGGCTGATAAGAATATAACCTGGCATCTTTTCTATCCTCTCAATCATTCATGGCTTTAAAAGCCGAACACGTAGCTTGGACGTTCCCCCACGACGCGGGGACTTAATCACAAATGCGCTCGCTGGCTTTACAGATGAGCCTTGTGGACAACATGTGGATTTTCTTACGCAGTTAAAGATTTCCAGTCAGTCTTTAATCCAGAGACAAACTCTATCCCTCGATGCTGTGGCTGTAAATGCAATGGATGACGATCAGAGAGAAAATCTACAGCACAGAAGGGTTTGCTCCACACCATAATGATGGCTTTGGTACTATACCAGAAACTAAATACTACAGCCTAAGAAAACTGAATAAGTGTTAACATCATGACTCATGCAAACTAACACAAACACATACAGAAATGCAGGGGGCAAAAGCCTGTTAAAAAAAAAAATAATAGAAAAAAGACTTGTTTAAATGTTGACAAATTACAAAATTGACCGATAAAAGTTGTTTATAAGCTGTTCACTGTTTCCATTTGATGCTGAAGCATGAAATTCTCGTGTTACACAACACGTTTGAGCTTTAGCAAGAACCAATGAGGTTCATTCTCAAGAACCAATGAGGTTCATTCAGCAAGAACCAATGAGGTTCATTCAGCAAGAACCAATGAGGTTCATTCTCAAGAACCAATGAGGTTCATTCTCAAGAACCAATGAGGTTCATTCAGCAAGAACCAATGAGGTTCATTCAGCAAGAACCAATGAGGTTCATTCTCAAGAACCAATGAGGTTCATTCTCAAGAACCAATGAGGTTCATTCTCAAGAACCAATGAGGTTCATTCAGCAAGAACCAATGAGGTTCATTCTCAAGAACCAATGAGGTTCATTCAGCAAGAACCAATGAGGTTCATTCTCGTGTTACGCAGCACGTTTGAGCTTCAGCAAGAACCAATGAGGTTCATTCTCAAGAACCAATGAGGTTCATTCAGCAAGAACCAATGAGGTTCATTCTCAAGAACCAATGAGGTTCATTCTCAAGAACCAATGAGGTTCATTCAGCAAGAACCAATGAGGTTCATTCTCGTGTTACGCAGCACGTTTGAGCTTTAGCAAGAACCAATGAGGTTCATTCTTGTGGTTCAAGTAGGTACCGTTGATCTTCTGTTTATGTTCACTGATCAATGTTATTATGTGAATAAAAGCCTAAATTAAATCTGTTCCAGTCCCTTCAGAAAATTTGGACTGAACTGCTCAATTCATATGGATTAGTTTTATGATCTCCTTATGAACTTTTTGAAGCAATAAAGTGGTTGTTTTATGGACATAAATCTCTTATGAAAGTCTTAAGGGTTTGAAATGACATGAGTGTGTGTAATGGATGAAATTAATGTTGTCACAAATTTGTATTTGTCTCACATTTGCAATCATTTCAGTCACATACTAAAACCCTCTAATGCAGACAAATGATTCATGATGCAAAAGTGGCAAAAATGTCAATCAGATTTCGTCAAAGGCTGTCGAAGGTGTATTTTTAATCCGCCAAAGACTTGATTAATCAACCACTGCCATCCACGGAGACCTACAACGAGGAGAATAAAAGTAGTTTGCAAAACACCCCATATTTCACAGAAACACATACAAAATTGTTTCCAGAGCAAAATAATGATCGGTTAGCACGGGAGAACGTAATACATCGTAATGATGATATAACCATAATTACGCTTTTGTGTCAACTATGCCATCGGACCACTTTATAATTAAAGCTCGACAACCGCTCCTCAAGTTCAGGGTGTCAATCACTGTCTGTTGAATTGCCCACTAATGGACTTCATTTGCATGGTGTGAGCAGACGAATATTTAAATAATGAGTAAACGCTTCTCAAATATGTCATTTCCTCTCAGACATCTGTAAGCAACAGACTCCAATCATATATATTAGTCTGGGAGCACAAAAGGTTTCACGAGCGGTTTCAGCATGAGCGGCCACATCCATTATGATCATTGCGAGACCACATTTCCATAGTAAAAAAGCACAATAACCATTTAGTTAGGTAATGGCCTAGTATTACCGGAATGGAAATTCACTAACCACTGTGTTTTCTAGTTTTCACTGAAATAACTCGAGGGTTTCCACACAAACTTTACACAAGAGCTTCGCCTGCTGTGCACTGTTGATTTTGGACAGACTTCATTTTAGAGATGCTACAACCCGCTTGAGACATTTCCCATATTCCACCCATCAGATGCATGCACACAAAGCCATACATGAAGAAATAAAAAACATTCTCTTTTCTACTAAACACTCAAACAACTAAGCAATACTAAACAACTCACGCACATGATCTTACTAAACACCAGCTGCTTTCTAGCAGTGCTTAAATGTTCATCCTACTCTGTTTGTTTTTTAAGAATAATTCATGACATTTATCATTGTAAATTTTCCCACCAAAAAACAATAGCTTATAAAGCAAGAATCATCCAGTGAGATCATATTTCACACTAGTTTTATGTAGATTTATGTACATTTCAATGTCGTCCTACAACTAGAAAGATAAATATAGAAATGAAAAATGGTGTGGCACCGCAGATCATAATTTCCCAAGTAATATCTTTAACCACATTACAAAGGAAAGCAAGATGACTGAAAAACTGCAGTTCAACAAAATCACAGGATCAACAATTCAAACAGATTAAGACAAAACACTCCAATCCCTACAAGTAAACAATATAAGTTACCATATCTGTTTCAGCAAACAATTATTAAAACCTATATATATAAAAATTACTTTATAAATGCAATTTATACCTTTAAAATGATTTTTAACCAATTTGATTTATTATTATATATTTAATGTTATTATATAATAGCATAATATTTAAAAAAAATACTTTGGACAAAATTGGAAGTAGATAACTTTAGGAACTAAAAAGTTCCTAGAAAATGAATTAAAAAGTAATTCAATTATAGTTGTTACTTGTAAAATTATATCAACATGCAATATACGGTCTACATTCACCTTTTAGGAGTTATTATGAGTGATTCCTTATATATATATATATATATATATATATATAGAGAGAGAGAGAGAGAGAGAGAGAGAGAGAGAGAGATTGATAGATAGATAGATAGATAGATAGATAGATAGATAGATAGATAGATAGATAGATAGATAGATAGATAGATAGATAGATAGATAGATATAGAGATATAGAGATATAGATATACACACAGCAATCTGTACATACAGACGCATACTGTGCATATACTGTACACTGGGTATGTGAATGTGTGTCCGTTCGGTGATGTATCGAGAAAGGAAAGGCATATTGACAGGTCTTCCTCTATTACCCCAGCAGTAACTCATGAGCACTGACTCCCAGCGATGAGAGGAACTCGCTCGCAGGGTTGAAAGAGGCTAGGGATGGTGAAAGAATGAGGCCGCTCAGCATGATGGAGATTGAGAGCTCATAAGTGAGGCATAATTGTGTGCTGCTGACTGCCGAGTGTGACATTGTGCTGTGCGCCGCAAAAAACAGCCCATTGTGTGCCGCTACACAAGCCTGTCACACACACACGCAACGGCCTTGTCAAGATCTGCCACTGTATCAAAAAGTATTATTATGTAAGTCATTCACTGCTTGCTAGCAGGGTCATAAACCGTTGACATGACACGTCCATTAACGCGAAACCCTTGAGCGAGACCATGCACGCCATATGTCCGGCCGGAGATTCTGACTCTCTGGTTCGGCTCTGAAATGGCCTCTGTTTCCTTGCTCAAGGCTCTGAAGTGAGTGATTGTACGCTCGTTGGTCACAGCTCTGCTGGATTCACCGAGGGTTGGCTGCATGGATTTTCTGCTTTACAGATTGGATGGAAATGTGGATGGGATTAGATGAATGAATGTGTGAAGAGCTGCAAGGTACATAAACCCTAATTGGACAAGTGGAGTATTTGGAACTATAATGATTCCTTCACGTCAGTGCGCACACACACACACACACACACACACACACACACACACGGTATACAGCTAAATTAATTTGTTTGTAAATGAATCAGTTGAGTGAGTTGATTAAATCGGTTGGGTGGATGATTAAAAAAAACTCGTTCAAAAAGACAAATCGCTTGTGCCATTGCTGAGTGAATCAATGTTATTAAACAAATTGAGTGAATGATTTAAAAAAGACTCACTCATAAAAACAATAACTTGTTTAATTCATGAATTGAACAAAAATGATTGAGTGAATGATTCAAACGACTCGCTCATAAAGATCTACTGGAGCAACGTTATAATGAACATATGCATCACAATACAATATGAAAAAAGGTAATAATTTTTATATAAAAATTATTAGTGTTTTTAAAGACTAAGTGAGTGTCAAATTAGATAAAGGATGCTCATCCGGGAACGTGTTATGCTTGTGTAAATCATGTTAAGATATTGGCATTATGGCATATTAGATTTTTATTCCCCACTTTACGATTTGTTTGATTGCACCATGTAGACATGTGGTGGTGTTTTATGGGCAATTTACACTTAATTCGGCTTCTGTTATGCACCCAAATTCACCCTCAGGGACCGATAAACTATGTCTAGCAATCTACGAAAGAAAAATCCATGTTGAAGTGCAGGCACTTATACTACAGACACGTCTAGCATAGAAAAAAAAGTCAGAGGAATCCATCAGCGACAACTCACTGACCGCTTCAGAGATCAGGATTAAAATGTGTTTTTTCAACACTGATTAAACACGGGGAAATCAACAGCTTCTGTTTGTGCTTTTCCTAGTGATTTGGGAAAAGAAGGGCAGGAAAATCAGAAGGGTTTTTGCAGAGGATAGAGCTGATACGAGCAAGGCCTGGGAGATTAGAGACAGATTGGCGGAGGGCGCCTCGCCAGAGCTGCTGATAAGATGCCTCCACTAGTTACGAGATGAAAGGCGCTGAGATGGAACAGCCTTGCAAAGTGGGGACAAGACTTGGATCAAGCCTGTGGAACGAAACCTCGACATATCTGACTACCTGTGATGTGTAATGTGTACCAAGTGGCACTGATACCCAACGGCGTTAAAAAAAGGGGGTGACAAAACTGGTGCATGTTGTTTGTCAGGCGTGCATCGATCACGGCTTAAAAGGAAACGTGAATTATTGATGCGTCGCACTGATCCCGTCGCATTACCAACTCTGACAGAATGACACCAATTGCCGTCTCAAGAGCCGAGCTGCTGCAAAATGAAATGCATATCCTGACGTCGACCTGGTTTGAGTGGTAAAGTAGCATTTATTGATGGAGAAAGCAGACGTGACATGATGCCGAGGACGATTTTTCCCTCAATGAATCTCTGTTGTTGCACCACCAGGCAATAAAAGGCGGTTTGCTGCAATAAGCGATTATATAAAAGGCCATCTAGATTTGTATCAGTGTGCAATTCATGAGGCTTGGCATTGTAATATCCTCACTGCTGAAAAAATGATCCACAGCATCACAATATTAATAACACGGTCGGCCAATATTAGCAATTATGTCTTGATGGATGAGTGTGTTATTGTAGGAGGCGACTGGGACCGATGTGCCGGCAGAAGCCGAAATCAAAAAGACCCGAAGAGTCGAAGGCCCAGAGAACATTTCCCTCTCTTTATGTAAATCCTTCCAGACAAGCAGCATCTCCCTCAACGACTCAATTAACGGGCGCGTTTTTAAACGATGTTTCTGTGAAGACGCCGCTGCTCGATGTCTTTGTTGTTGGTGAGGGAAGCGCTGTTCTCCTTCAGGCTCAGGGGAAATATCTGAACTCTGCGTGAGTTTCGTCTCTGTTTTTTCTTTCTTTCCTTTATCGGCGATAAAAGCACAAAGGAAGAATTCAGTTGAGGATTGCGATTTAAGTGCTAACGCTATGCAGTCATGTACGGGCTCACCTTGCCTGGCTGTCGACCTCTCCTCCCTCACTCTACGTCCCACTGAGGTTTTCAGACAGTCTGACAGGGGTGCGAATGGCTACATACCACCACTAATGCGCTAAAACCCTCTGACAGAGTGGAGAATATGGACGGGTTTGGTTGAGAAATGAAAGAAAGTAAAAGGGAGCTTTGAAATGCCCACGTTACGCTGAGTCTGGCGTCCCTCTGGATTATGGCAGGGAGACAGGTGGATGTTTCATGATATTTAAAGACCGTTAAGGACTTAAGACATGCACACTTAAAATAAAAAATAAAGCACCTGGGAGTTCAAATTCAATGAAAAGGCTTTTTCATTTGCATGATGGGGCCAGGGTTGTTTTTACTCACCAATTCAATTGCGATGGATGGATGGAACAACAAAGACGGACAGATGGATGGATGGATGGATGGATGGATGGATGGATGGATGGATGGATGGATGGATGGATGGATGGATGGATGGATGGATGGATGGATGGATGGATGGATGGATGGATCAACAAGGACGGACAGATGGATGGATGGATGGATGGATGGATGGATGGATGGAACAACAAGGACGGACAGATGGATGGATGGAACAACAAAGATGGATGGATGGAACAACAAAGACGGACGGATGGATGGATGGACGAATAGATGGATGGATGAATGGAACAACAAAGATGGACAGATGGATGGATGGACGAATAGATGGATGGATGAATGGAACAACAAAGACGGACAGATGGATGGATGGAACAACAAAGATGGACGGATGGATGGAACAATGAGGATGGATGGATGGAACAACAAAGATGGACGGATGGATGGATGGATGGATGGATGGATGGATGGATGGAACAACAAAGATGGACAGATGGATGGATGGAACAACAAAGATGGACGGATGGAACAACAAGGATGGATGGATGGATGGATGGATGGATGGATGGATGGATGGATGGAGCAACAAAGACGGACGGATGGATGGATGGATGGATGGATGGATGGATGGATGGATGGATGGATGGAACAACAAAGACGGACAGATGGATGGAACGACAGAAAGACAGTTGGCTGGATAAATAGATAGACAGACAGACAGACAGACAGACAGACAGACAGACAGACAGATAGACAGATAGATAGATAGATAGATAGATAGATAGATAGATAGATAGATAGATAGATAGATAGATAGATAGATAGATAGATAGATAGATAGATAGATAGATGGATGCATTCTTCAATTCTGAATTATGCTAAACCCTGAATGGAACAGAAATATAAAAGAGTGTCTGTGTGTTTTAAATGACTGATGTATGGGTTGAGCACAGGACAGCCTGTGATCGTGCGTCCCGCAGTGGAACAGAGTCTGGAGCCGTCAACGCTGAACACTGCAGCACATTTCACAAGAGTTCAGCTCAAAGAAGTGCTGTGAGGTCGACCGTGTCGCTTCATGCGTGAGACAACAGTCACAGGGCACAGTAAAGTTCTCGCAAGAGCGAGCGCACACGATTGCTGCAGCTCGGACGAATTCTGCCCGACAGCAGAAACAAAACATTGCTCAAATCACTGACTTTGGGCTGTTGAGGAAAATATTTGGTTCCTTCGGCTCAGTCAACCACGACACATTTTTAACCTATAATTTAGGGTAAAATCATTATTCCTCCTCCTCGCCACAAACATCCAAGAGTGCAAGAACAACGGGCCTTTATTTCTGGCCTGATTTCCATCGAACTTTTGTAAGCGCAGAGCAAACAGCAGTTTAGTGCCAGTCTCCAGAGAGACAGAATGAGCTCAGCGTCTCCAGCACACCTGCGTGGATCTGACAAGGCATCTCATTATCCGCTTCACACACACACACACACGTTCATCACTAAACCAAAGGAGTGGGCTGCTTCCAGAGCAATTTACTGTGAAACCAGTACGACAACCACTGACTAACACACAGCTCGTTATTTCCTTCTCTTATATTTACCTTTCTGCACCAGGTTACTATATGTTATAATTAGTCAGATTTAGGGAACTAGGCAAAAAGAAGCTGGCGCAAAAACCATTAAAAAACCCTCTAGCTATATAGCATGCAGTGAATATCTCATTCCCACACCTCCTGGATGCGATCGGGAAGATAGGGCGAGATTTCCTCTGGGAGAGGAGAGGGAGATAGAGCGCTGGACTGGTTTCTGATCGCCGCTCTCAGATGTTATATAACTATAAACTGCAAACCTCACGTCCCTGCGACTTTAAGTACGTGTTTACATGCTTGTGTGAGGATGCAGTCATGCATGCCAGCGCTTCAATATGTGCTTCTCACAAAGTCCCTGTGCATTTGTGTTTTAGTGTGAATGCTTGTATACTTGTGAGTCACTGGTGAACAGCATAATGGGTTTCTATACAGTCAAGAATCAAGGACCCTGAAGGGTTTGCAAACTCACCATGCTCAAGGCAGATGCATGCTGGGAAACGCTCACAATGAAATGCATACGTCAATATGGCTATGTTCGGAATAGAATACTAGCTATATATATATACACACATATACACACACATACACACATACATACATACATACATACATATATATATATATATATACACACACACATACACATATATATATATATATACACATACATAAATATATACATATATACACATTACACACACACATACATACTTATATAATAGGTATATATATATATATATATATATATACATACATACACACACACACACACCTACATAAAATATATATCTCATAAACATACACATAGTATGTTACATGGCTGTAAAAAATTTTTTTTTGCATTTTTAAATATAATAATAATAATAATAATAGTTTTATAATAATAAATCAAACTCCTGATTTATCAATTTAAATTATTCATTTGAATTAAGAATCATTTTCAGACTTTCAATAAAAAAAAAAAACGCTGAAAATCGCAGCATATTGTTGCCAGGAACTGGAAGGTCACGTTCGATTGCATTCTGGGAAAATGAACTCAGCTCTGATTTGGTAAATTCTAGATCATCCTGGCATTCTTTGCATAATTTGCATAATGTGTACAGTATGCATACTAACTAGTGGCGAAATCGCAGTATGCAAGTACACAGTCAGCGCCTCAGTCTCCTCATCCCAGGGTTGATGGATCTTTCTCGAGACGGTTTCTGTATCCAATGTGGAATTTCAAGAGCGGTTCTTAAAAAGCGATTGAACTTTTGAATAAAAAAATCTCCTTTGCGCGCGTCTATCTGAGTAAATCCATAAGCCTGTGAAAGTTCTACATCAATCCACCAGTCATGAAAGGACGTCAGTGCTTCTGAGTCTCAGTTATGGAGATACAGTACAGTGAGAGAGCAGAGATACAGAGGGACATTTTATATCGACAGTGACCAAAAATCATTATCCTCTTTCCAAAAGCCCGGCTAGGCAGAAACACACAGAGCTTTTCCCCGTCCAAGTCAAAATACAGAATGCAAAATATGATGCCAACAATATTAAACACCAATACATTTGTGAAGTGGATTTTGATGACATACAGGTGAAGACACATGCACATTTTTAAATGCATACACACTTACCGCAGGTGAGAGCGTCATGATAAATCCAGCCGAGATTGGTGCGACTTACACTACTGCTAGTATGTGTGTGTGTGTGTGTGTGTTTGTGTGTGTGAGAGAGAGAGAGAGAGAGAGAGAGAGAGAGAGAGAGAGAGAGAGAGAGAGAGAGAGAGAGAGAGAGAGAGAGAGAGAGAGAGTGTATGTATGTCTAAGACTGGCTGTCTTCCATGACAAACTGCCAATAGTTCTGTTCCCTGACGTCTCTCCACGAGCAATGACAGCAGAGAGAGAGACACAGAGAGAGAGAGAGAGAGAGAGAGAGAGAGAGAGAGAGAGAGAGAGAGAGAGAGAGAGAGAGAGAGAGAGAGAGAGAGAGAGAGAGAGAGAGGTGCTGCTTTCACACAGCTGCTGCAGCGGCTGCTCTCTCTCTCTCTCTCTCTCTCTCCAGCTCTTACTGAGCATGCTCAGAACACTAGGTACAATTACATCAGGAACTTGCGCTTCATAAACATGCACCATAAAATCATGCATGCATGGTTTAAAAAATAAATTTGCCAAGTAGGCAAGCAATCTGAGAAATATATATATTTTTTTTTTATTACTGGCAATGAGAAGATAGATAGATAGATAGATAGATAGATAGATAGATTAGACAGACAGACAGACAGATAGATAGACAGACAGATAGATAGATAGATAGATAGATAGATAGATAGATAGATAGATAGATAGATAGATAGATAGATAGATAGATAGATAGATAGATAGATAGATAGATAGATAGATAGATAGATTCATTCAAGACTGTGATCTCGATTGAAACACCCACGCGATCTTTTAATTCGTCTGTCTATTAAACTTTGACAAAATCACATCGCAACATTCAGATCTGTGTTGGCGCTGACCCGGAGAGAGTCGTCACGAAACGGCTTCACAAACAGTCTTTTCAGCCTCATAGTGTCATTATTTCTGTGATACAATAGTTCAAATGATCATATAAGTTCAAATATGAACACTGACGTCTACGACAGCTTTTGATAGAAACTTGGTGCTTAAAATAACGCATTTATCGATTACATCGACAAGTGACTGTTAAAAAATGTATTTGTTATTGAATCATTTATTCAAGAGAATGTAGTATCGTATGATGCTTCTGAAATAAAAGTCAGAAAGATGTGATGATTTGTTTTCGTAAATATGACTCATCTTATTCATCATGTAGAGTCTGTATAAGTGTATGATTTAATTGTCTAGTGTTTAAAAAATTGCAATATCGAATCGCAATACTTGTAGAATCACAATTCTGAAGAAAAATAAATAAAAAAAATCACAATACATATCGTATCGGCACCCAAAATGAGACAAAATTAGAGATGTCATCACCATCTTCTTGTAAAACTGAACCCCACACAAACAAATGAAGACAAAATGATATTTTGTTTTCTGCATTTTGGTGGATTAATGGAAAAATGACTGAAAATAATATGGTGAGGGATTTACTTTGAAACAATCTTCACTCAGAAATTGCTAGTAATTACAAAGAAACAGTATTGAACCAAACACAACATTTTGAAGTAGAAATTCTGAAGTAGTGCTCCAATAATATATAATAAAACAAATATGATTCATATTCTGTGCTTGTACGCATATGAACACTTTTTCTGCAGTGGTGGATGACTTACAAAACATCTTGACAAGTGACAAGATTGAGGGTTTACCAGCCTCTGTCACATGAGCTCTGCTGTACTTCGTTATTTAAATCAGTGTGTGTATTTGCATGTGTGTGTGTGTGCGCTCGCGGGTCTAACCTGGCCTGCTCCAGTTCTGCTGGTCCCACAGCTCTGGCCCTGGGCTCAGTATGGAGCCCGCAAGCTAAAGCTGAACCCTCTGAAACTAGGTCACAGATTGATGACACAACCAGCACAGGCAACGCAACACAGCGCCATTGAAGACCAGAATCATGGGTAAATTCTCTCCAAACAAACGCGCCTTCATGGTGAAATGTGACATTCAGTCTGGTTTTCAGTCAGCTGAGACACTGGATTCCTCACATGCAAATATTCAGATGTTAACCCTGAACTTCTCGTTCCTGTGATGACAACAGCGCCTCCTATCTGCGGTTCATCCGCACCGCACCGACCTCAGGCTTGTGTAATCAAACCCTGTAAACTGTGTGCGAGATGATGAAGGATGTTGATTATTTTGTTATCGTTGTTTACCCTGTTAGTCCATATGGCGTGAGGACTTTTTTTTTGGCCGCTGATGCTTTGTGTTTCTGAGAAACTTAAAATAAATGACTTTTGGCTGAAATGGAAAGCGAAAATTAGGGACAAACACTGGCCCGAAACCAGAACTGCTCTTTCAGAAGAACTTTTAGTGAACTATGTTTTAGTGAACTAGGTTAGTGTCTATATATTAAATTTATACACAAATGGCTGATTTAAGTTATTACAATTATCATAATTAATCTTAATATAATACATTTTAAATACATAAATGTTAAATAGATTTAAAAAAAATAAATGTTATTATTTTAAATTACATGCTTTAAAAATTAAATATTAAACTAGTTCATCAATAGTTCATTTTAGCTATTTGATTAAAATTTTTAGAATTTTATTTTTAGAATTTAATATTTTATTAATTTTTTATATTATTTTATATTACATAATATTAAACAATATTTCTCATTAAACTAATTTATATATAGATTCTAAATTCTAATTTTAATATAGTATATTTATAATTATAATTATGATATGTAGAGAAAGATATTTGATTTAAGTAAATTATCCATGTATATTTTTTAAATTTTATTGTATAATTAATATGAATTCATACAGAAAATAGTTTACGAGTTTTATATATACAAACTTACTATTTTTAATTAAATGTTATTATTTTAATTATACATAATAAACTCATAAGGAAAATAGCTGATTTTAGTTGTTTGATTAAAATAATTATTTCATATTTAGAATTTAATATTGTATTAATTTAATATTTTTTAACAATAAATAATAATAATAATATTAATTTAATTAATATTATTTTATATTATAAAATACTAAAAAATATTTATAATTAAACTAATTTATATAGATTCTAAATTCAAATTTTACTATAGTAATTTTATCATTATAATAATTCATGAGAGAGAGAGAGAGAGAGAGAGAGAGAGAGAGAGAGAGAGAGAGAGAGAGAGAGAGAGAGAGAGAGAGAGAGAGAGATAATAGTTGTGACAATAGTATAAGTAGATAATAGTACATTTTATTCTAATAACTATAATATAATTATTTTTATTACTTAGTCAAGTAAAATCATTCAAAATTGCTGTGGCTTCAACTTCAACACAGTGATATAGTGTATTTTGCTGATCCATAACAAAACCACTTTGCCTTTATAAGTGTTGCCATAGAAACTAAAGTATTTCTGACTGTGCGGACGCGGACAGCTCAGTTGTCATCTTGTAATTATGGTAATTCCACACGGCACAGCAGCGCTTATTAAAAATACATAAATAAATAACATAACTGCTATTTTACAAACAAAATTACCAGCTATTGCCATGTTGCAGGAGTTGTCAGTGCATCTCTATTGAGAACATCAACAAACATCTCCACGTGAGTCTGTCACGATCTTCTCATGGTTTCAATTCACGACGTAAACACAAACACATGCACACAAGTGCTCCTGTCAGCTGTGTATAATCATCTGGATAAGCAAATGCATTTACTTTTACATTTACATAGATAAAACTAACGTTTAAAACTCAGTAAACAGCATTACGATAGCAAACACTCACGTTAGTAGACGTTAGCCAATCATAACACTGGACGTTTCCCGCTCTTTTTAACGTTTCTGTTCATTTGTGAGAGCTTGATAAGGATTTTGGGTTCAGACTGATTCGCTAATGAATCACTCTAATTCAATGGCAGTTTATTCCAGCCATTAAGTTTCTATTCATTTGTGTTTGACGGATACGGATATTAAAATCTATTCTGATTCAGACTGATTCGCTAATGAATTAATCATTTAAATTAATTGAAAAGAACCGAATTTTTGAGCAGTGAATTCCCACCACCACATTTTGATTCATTTGCGCTTGACGGATACAGATTTTTATCCTGATTCGTTAACTAAATAAACAGATTCAAGAAAAGAATTGACTTTTTAAGTGATGAATTCATTATTGTGATTATTTTAATTCATTTGGGATTGCTAGATAAAGATTTTAACAACCATTTTGATTCAGACTGATTCGCTTATGAATCATTCAGATTCACTGAAAAGAACCAACTCAAAAGAACCGTTCATTGAACTGACTCAATTGAACTAACAAATAAACAAAATGAACATCACTATGGCTTGCAAGCACGTTTTACTCAACAAAAGCTGTTGAACAAAATCAACAAATTGCCTATAATGTCTATTCACTATGGCTTTTCCAGGCCTAGAAAATGCCATCGTAATTCTAGGTTTTCATGACTGTGGGGAGCCAAACTTTAAATATAGAAATCTTAAAGATACAGCAGCAAAACTGGCATCTTTAACTGTAAAGATCAATGAGAGAATGGAAAATGGTCACCAAAAAAATAAAAAAGATTGGAATAATATTATAGATCACCCAAAAATGTAAATCCTGTCGCCATTTAGTCAACTTATTTCTTCAAAAAAATTTAACAAGCAAAAAAATCATTAAATTATTCCCTTTAGGAGTGGAAATAAAATATGAAGATGCTCCAAAAGTGCAGAACACGGTCTTTTTTCCATCATCTCTATGCAAATGTGTACCATTACATCTCAGATAAGTAAAAATCTGCAGCTAAAGCCCATTTAAACCCAAGTAATACAGCAATAGTTGTAGCTGTTAATGCCCACTCAAACATGTCAACAAATCCCTGAGCAGTCGTAGGGGCAGAGCTCATAAAAACATGGTGTTAGGGACCAAACACACACACACAACAACCAGATGTGCTCTTAAAAACAATGCTAATGATAAAGCCTCTGCTGAACGGCATATATGAACACATCTGTGTGCTGTGTCTACACCCGTAAGCCTGTTCATCACGTCACATCAACAGATTCATCATTCACACTCGGACACATGGATTCAGTGACAGACTGAGATTGAGTCTTACCTGCTCAGATGACGAGGTGATCGGGGTCGACGTGCGAAAGGAAGAGAGAAACACAGAGAGAGTGTGTGGTTAGTGCTGGTGTCCTGAGAGGAAGGTAACACACAAATCATCATCACATCAGCTCAACACTGCCCTCATCTGGATCTCATTACACATGCAGGATTCACCGCAGTCATGTGATACCTGACAATGTGGAGATACACCTAACATTATCTGAAGGACGTGCGAGTGCGAGTGTGAGTGGTGTGTGTGTGTGTGTGTGTCCCAAAAAAAACCCAATGGCATTATACTAGGGTGTTTTGAGTAGTTGTCTGGTTGTTGCTATGCAGTTGCTAGGTGGTTACTTACAAGTCACTATTGTATTCTGGTCTTGGGTCCTTTAATGTAAGTCCATGTGATTTCTTTCGGCCTTTATTTATTTATTTTTTTAAGTGATCTGCTGTCTGATGCAGAAAATCATTTTGAATTTAATGTTCAGGACATAGAATTCAAGTGAATTGAAATTCAAAGATGTTATTTTTGAACTAGAAAAGGAAAAGTGTGTCTTCACAAACTTTGAATACAGACAGAATGACAGAATGACAGACAGACAGACAGACAGATAGATATAGACAGACAGATATAGACAGACAGACATACTGTAGACAGACAGATAGATAGATAGATAGATAGATAGATAGATAGATAGATAGATAGATAGATAGATAGATAGATAGATAGATAGATAGATAGATAGATAGATAGATAGATAGATAGAGACAGACAGATATAGACAGACAGACATACTGTAGACAGATAGATAGATAGATAGATAGATAGATAGATAGATAGATAGATAGATAGATAGATAGATAGATAGATAGATAGATAGATAGATAGATAGATAGATAGACTGTAGACAGACAGACAGAGACAGAGAGATAGAGAGATAGAGAGATAGAGAGATAGATAGATAGATAGATAGATAGATAGATAGATAGATAGATAGATAGATAGATAGATAGATAGATAGATACAGACAGACAGACTGTAGACAGACAGACAGACAGACTGTAGACACAGACAGACAGACAGACAGATAGACAGATAGACAGATAGACAGATAGACAGACAGATAGACAGATAGATAGATAGATAGATAGATAGATAGATAGATAGATAGATAGATAGATAGATAGATACAGACAGACAGACTGTAGACAGACAGACAGACAGACTGTAGACACAGACAGACAGACAGACAGATAGACAGATAGACAGATAGACAGATAGACAGATAGACAGATAGACAGATAGACAGACAGATAGACAGATAGATAGATAGATAGATAGATAGATAGATAGATAGATAGATAGATAGATAGATAGATAGATAGATAGACACTTTCTGTAGCTGAAAGTGTAAAAAAAATCTCATATAAGAATAAAATATTATATAATAAGGGATATTTTTACTGTCTTGATGGCCTGTTTTTTGTTTTTCCCAATTCAGGAGCCAAATAAAAAGGTGAATGATTCCCTCTGGTGGACAAAAGCTGATATCACAGACAGATATGATCCAGTAAAAGTGTCAGACTCTCTGCACACATTCAGATTCAACATTTACGGCTGTAAAACTTTTTAAAGCATTTTTCCTTTGCACTTCATATGTATCGATGTGGATGCAGCTTCATGCAAAAGCAAAGATTTTCGGACGGATTTACAGTGTGCAAATACTGTTTACAGGCACAACCATGATTCATTTACTTCAGTGGCAAAAGTGTTCGATAATAGTAGAATTACTGGTCATGTGATCTCAAATGGGTGGCCGACCCTTGTGTCGAAAAAAAAACAAAAAAACATGCCATTTCTTCATTTCTTTAGATGTGGTACTTCTTTAAAGAAAACACGCCGACTTTTTGGGGACTTTAGCTTATTCACCGTATCCCCCAGAGTTAGATAAGTCCACACATACCCTTCTCATCTCCGTGCGTGCCGTAACTCTGTCTGACGCACACACCGCTAGCCTAGCTTAGCACAAAGACTGGAGGTAAACGGCTCCAGCTAGCATACTGCTCCCAATAAGTGACAAAATAACGCCAACATTTTCATATTTACATGTTGTGATTTGTATAGTCACAGCGTGTACAAATAACAAGGTCACATGATACACAGCCATCTTCTAACCGTATACATACTGGGAACTATATTCTCAGAAGGTGAAGACAAAACATTGGCGTTATTTTGTCACTTATTGGGAGCAGTATGCTAGCTGGAGCCATTTACCTCCAGTGTTTGTGCTAAGCTAGGCTAGCGGTGTGTGCGTCAGACAGAGATACGGCACGCACGGAGATGAGAAGGGTATGTATGGACTTATCTAACTCTGGGGGATACGGTGAATAAGCTAAAGTCACAAAAAGTCGGCGTGTTCCTTTAACGTGCAAAACTATTTCCTCCTGAATTTCTTCCGGCTAGAAATGGAGTTGAAGCGATGACTGACTCATTAAGAGGAAGAAATCATCAGAAATGTTCATGTGTGGTAGTTTCCTGTGCCAAAAAGTTGGAGCGGGACTTGCTTAGTCACGGCAGTGTATATTCTGCTAAAAACGAGCCAACATCCTCCTCCGCAGGTTTAGTCAAAAGATTTCAGCACTTCTGCAGATGATTTGTAAGAACCTCCTCCTGTGATTTATGAATCGCATTCATCAGTCTCCAAACGGCACAGCCCTTCCACTCAAAACAGCTTCACTGAATCAGTTCAATGGAATCAATTAGGGAGTTTGAATCATTTTATCTTGGTCAACTCTATAGATTAGCATCCTTCGTTTAGACAGACACTGCACCAAAATCACTCAACATATACACTCCTGTCAGAGTGACAACACACCAGACCCCGAAGACACACACATTTCCCATCACACCCTGCAGACTGCGGAGAGAACAGCTGCTCGGAGTCAGGACACAGTCGAAATATGTGCCAAACCAATCAAGCTAAATGAGCTGTGCGCTCGCAATGCATGCTGGGAAAAGCAGCACTTCAGAGACACAGCCACAGCGCTCATTTTTACACGCTTTTCTGTTTGCTGTAGTCTTTTGATGAAAATGTCTTTGTTAAATCATGTCAAAATCATTAAATCAACAGTTACGATCTTCTTTTATCCTTTTCCCTGACCATGTGACTAAAACTCAAATGTGAGACATTCAAGCCGACCAATCAGATAATTACAACTTCCCCCATTGTACTAAAGGTACACACACATCTTGGCCTTCAGGCCTTGATCACTATCAGTCCCTTGGTGCCTTTAGGGGTCAAATGGTCATTGGGGAAAGAGGGGGTGGAAAACAGTAAAGCAAATGTCTTTGTTCATTTCAAATATCTTGGATTATTTCAATCCTACACCTTAAAAATTGGCATTCAATTTTGTTTATATGCAAAAGGAAGAAAATGTGTGTAAAATGTCTGTAATATATATAAACATATACATATAATAGATTAATAAATACATATACACTAAAAATATAAAAAACATTTAAATATATTATAGAAACGTATTGTTATATTTTATATAGAATAACATATTAATACATTTTTTATAATATTTTAATATATTTATTTTGTAAAATGCAATAATTTATTTTCTTCATATAAAATGCTTAGAATTTTAATATATAATTATTTATGTAATCAATATAAAAACATTTAAATATATTATAGAAACGTATTGTTATATGTTATATAGAATAACATATATTAATATTTATAATAATAAATATATTATAGAAACGTATTGTTATATCTTATATAGAATAACATATATTAATATCGGATAAGCGGTAGAAGATGGATGGATGGATGGCATATATTAATACATTTTTTATAATATTTTTATATATTTATTTTGTAAAATGCAATATATTTTTTTCTTCATATAAAATGCTTAGAATTTTAATATATAATTATTTATGTAATCAATATAAAAACACTTAAATATATTATAAAAACATATTGTTATATTTTATATAGAATAACATAATACATTTTTTATAAAATATTTTAATATATTTATTTTGTAAAATGCAATATTTTTTTCTTCATATAAAATGCTTATAATTTGAATATATAATTATTTATGCAATCAATATAAATGTATAAACATAATTAACAATACTATTATTAATATAGTCATTTAAACAAATATTTACCAACAACATGCAACATAAGAAACTGTCCTTGAGAAAATGCAGCATAAAGTGAGAATACTGAAGTATCAGCGAGTGTTCAGAGATGATCTCAGCATGCTTGTACAGTTTTGAGTATTGCGTCACATGTAGTGTGTTTGAAGACTCTCTCCTCTTTCCTACAGGAAGAGTGTGGCATGAATGATGATTTGCTGTGATGCTTCTCACCTCACGCTAATCGGCGTCAGCAAGGGCAAATCTATCTTTAGCATCTCAGAGTCCATACATCATGCTTTTCTGATGTGGAGGACAGAGAAAAGAGCTGACCCTCTCAACACCAGAGCATATGATCACACACTCTCTGAATCACTTCATACTGTATGCTGAGACGACAATCAAAATGAAACTGCTCTCACACTGATGATAGACTTCTTCGGAATAACATTAATCATATGCAATAAGACCAGGAAATGTATATTAAGAAAGTAAATGTCATTTTTTATATTTTAAATAACAACTGAGAGTCATTTGCTGTCCAACACAACCTGAATTCTCCATCTCAGATGATTCACATGAACATTTGTTTGCTTTAGGCTGTAATTCAAGCAGCCCTGAGCAGTTAGAGGAAGACAAACAAGCTTAATAAAGCAGGATCTTTGATCAAACTCTATTGGAATCAATTATGAATTACTTGATCTTCCAGCAAGGAACGCTAATTGTAGAGCTATTTCAGTTTCTGTCTGTGTAGAGCATTTCATTTCAGTTAGTATGTTCCCCAAGAAGACAGATGCCTATGTACCATTTAGTACCATTCATTTGGTATTACAGTATTTATTAATATTTTGAATTAGTTTTTATATTTATGTTCTCCATTCTCATATTCATTTTACTTTAACTTCAACTTTTGTTTATTTATTTATTTATTTATTTTTTTGCTGGTTTAAATAGCTTTTGTTGTTTTATTTATTTATTTGATTACAGTTTTAGCTTAATTATTTTCAGTTTAATTTGTTTGAAATATTTGACTTTATTTCAGTTAATGTTTATTTTATTTATATTAAATGTTTTTTAATGGTGTTACATTTAATTAGTGACAATAACACAGGTAGACAGCAAAATCTTGGGTTACTCTTTATTTTAAGTTGTCATCGTTACAGTGTAATTATATATTTAAGTACTGAGTAATATTGAGCAACTACATGTACTTACTATAGGGTTAGGGCAGGATTAGGGTTTGGTTGAGGGTTAGTTGCATGTAATTATGCATAATTTACTGTAAGTACTATGGCAAGTACATGTTACATTATGTAACAAGGACACTGTCGAATAAAATGTTACCAAATCTTGTGTCACACAGCATCTCATTCCCTTAGAAAACAGTCCCAAAACTGCAGCAATGACATCTATCACTAGTTTCGACACCATGTTTTTGGGAAACAAACTAGTAGCGTTGCAACGCTCTGTGCACACAGTTTCTCTCTTTCAAGGTTTCATAACACAGTTTTCAGCAGATTAATGAATGTGTAAGTGGATAAATGTGTGCATTCAGGAGCGGGGTGCGTTTCATTCCTGAGGCAGTGACACAACGGCGCTCAGGCACAGAGGGAGGTCAGCGTTGGGCGAAGAGGTTAATATCAGCTCAGAGCCCCGAAACACAACCAGTGAATGATTTAGTTCATTTGCTCCATTATGTGCGGATCTGCAAATTGCACATCTCGTGGAACGTGGGCAGATTCCTGGAAAAACCTTGAGGAACGGCAGCGCTCGCTCTCCGCTTAAAGGGATAGTTCGCCCAAAAATGAAAATTCTGTCATCATTTACTCACCCTCAAGTTGTTTCAAACCTGTATGAATTTCTTTTTTTCTGCTGAACACAAAAGAAGATATTTTGAAAAATGTCGGTAACCAAACAGTTGATGGACCCCATTGACTTCCATAGTATTTTTTTTTTTTCCTACTATGGAAGTCAATGGGGTCCATCAACTGTTTGGTTACCGACATTTTTCAAAATATCTTCTTTTGTGTTCAGCAGAAAAAATAAATTCATACAGGTTTGAAACAACTTGAGAGTGAGTAAATGATGACAGAATTTTTGGGCGAACTACCCCTTTAAGCTACAAAAGAACGAAACAAATATCAATAACCATAATGCCATGTGTAATCGTCCTCATTCTCCTTCAGATCCGTTCTCATTCCACTTGGTTCTTATGGAATTACCTTTGTGCCAATAAAAATGAACATAACTTTAAGAAATGAATGCAAATCTAAATTGAAACTGAATAAAATATCTGTGAAACTGAAGGGGGAAAAAAAACACAGTTTTCAATACACTGCATGTTTTACTAATTGTTTTAACTGCTGATCTGAATTTATAAATGCACTTCCAGACTTTTCATTTATGCTTCTGAAGTTTTCGTTTACTCTGAGTTTTCATTCGCCATTCTGGCACATATCGCTTGTGGGGGCGGGGCTAGCAGCAGTGTATTCTCATTGGCTACTGAGTTTTTGATTGACAGCTTCTTGACCTATAAGTGAAGACGTCAGTGTTGTGTTTACATGTGTGGAAGTAAGTGTCTGTAAGCACAGCTTTCTATTTCATTTTAGTGACAAAGTTTATATCTGTATTTATCAGCTATTTATCGGTTTCAATTTATATTTGCATTAGTTTCTTGAAAAGTTACGTTCATTATTATTGGCACAAAGGTAATTTCCATAGGTTCTGAGATGCCGAAAGAAATCGTGTAATTTCACAACTGATTCAATCTTTCATCCGACTGTTTTGACCGAGCAGTTACGGGAAATTGGAGCCGTCTGCGGGCTCGCAGTAACAGACGCTCTGTTATTACGCTGATAAAGTGGCTTAATCATAACACTGAGAATCATTATTATCAGATTATGATTAGAGTATAATCATCTCTGATGACCATCCCCGTGGAAAGCTAAAATGATTATGTTACATAAATATGTCTAATATGGATCTGTTTATACAATTTATCAGATGATTTCATCTTAATGTCACTTAAATGAGCATTCAGAGTGGATCAGAGTTTTAATGCAAGAAACAGACATGCAGAGAACGTCCCAATTCCATCCTCCATTCGTTATAAAGTCAATAAAAAGCAGAATGGCTCAAAAATAAAGAGCAGCAGCTGGCCGGGAAGCGGAAGAAGAAACAAATTCGTAAACATGCTCTGGTGTCGTTCTTTGCTGTGTTGTTTACAAAGGAAATGCACATGTGTTGACTAGTTAAGAGTGTGTAAATGTGGGTGTGGATCGACCCACGGCTCTGGGATGACAAACTTGGCTTGATTGTTAAAAACAACACAGCTTGTTCTTCAGCGCACAGACGCAGAGAGTAAAACAAACATTTAGAGCATGAAATCTGGGCGACGGTTAAACGAACACACTAACAAGTTACTGGTGAATCACTAATTACCTAGTCATTCAACTGACAAAGACACTCACATTTCTCTAATTACAGGAGTAACAAAAGGTTTACATGGCTAATTCAAGGACGGGAAACAACTGGAAATGAGTAAAGATGGCTGACTAGTAACAGGCTATTCGATTAGACAAGTGAACGAGCGAGTTTACCCAATAATCTGTGGACTTTTAGGCCCGGTTTACACCTGGTATTAAGATTCGTTTTGGTTGATCGGATCACATGTAGACGAGGTAAACACATTCCTGTTTAATCCTGGTGTTCTAATCCGTCTCTTTTGTCCACTTTCATCCACTTCTGTCCTGATTTCTTCAAGGTGAGGGTCTATGGGCCGGTAAATGTAAGGGCTTTTTCAGATCTTTTGGTACTTTTTCATATTCAAACCAAACTTAGGTTTGGAGCCGACAAAGTTAAAATCCTGTCTGGCTCGAGCTCTTCCTATAATGTTCATGCATTTGGTCAGTAAGCGAAGAGTAGATGGTCTTTTGTGGCTGTTCGAACGCATTCGACCACATGAAAGCACACTATGAAAGCAATCTGGTTAAATGCGTTTTTGACTACTTCTGGAAGTGGTCGGAAGTGAACAAGCTCAAAATGTTTGTGATCGGATCGCATCTTCCACTTGTGATCGGATTGACAAAACGCTTCTAAATGCATTTTTCCACAAATTGTGATGGCCTAGTAAAAAAAAAAAAAAAAAAAAAAAAGTTTAAATAGTCAAAATATTTCTTTTTTAAAACATGTTTAAACAAATACATCTTAAGAAGACTATCTGATTGAATATTGGTGGACAAGACAAAATAGATTAGCTGTAAAAGGCATCCTTAAATCCTTAGCCATTAAGACACTAGTTTAAAATATGTAAGACCCCGTTTTTATACCTGTATTTAGCATTGTCCATTATCCAATTGACATTTTTTCCTAAAATTGTGCAGCCCTAGTAAAAAAGAAAAGAAAAAGAAGATAAATAGGAAAAAAAAATATATATATATGCTTACGAACATTTTTAAACACAAATACATCTTAAGAAGACTATCTGATTGAAGATTGGTGGACAAGACAAAATAGATTAGCTGTAAAAGGCATCCTTAAAACCTTAAGACTGGCTAGCTATTAAGACACTAGTTTAAAATATGTAGTTTTGCATATTTGCATCCAAATCTGAACCTACAACCTCTCAGTTACCAGCCCAGATGCTTTACAGTGACGATGCATGACCATTTCCACTATATATATCAGCTTTAAGCATTTGCTTTAGCCGTCTGCTACAAGAAGAGAGATGTTCCAGCCGCCCCTTCAGATTAAGAGAATAATGTCTTCATCCCTCTTCCAGGCTGTTATGTAAGACAGAGATCGCAAGCATCCACTCCCTCCACAAACTCCCTCCCATCATCCCGCACAGGTGATAAACGATGTGCAGATGCAGACCAGCGTTTAGCAAAGAGAAAAATTCCCATTTCGCCCGTCCTCAAACACACAGCGCTCTCGTTCCCCAAAGTGTTCTCCCTCCATCATTGGCGTTTCCGGGCATTAGCATCGCTTGATTAATCCTATCTGCGATACGCCGTGTTACCAGACAGCAGGACGGATGGAAACGCACCTGTTGCATGATCGAGCTTCAGTATTGAGACGCTCCATCAGCAATGCATCAAGACAACATGGTGCAGGAACATACAGTCAAACCAAAATTTATTCAGACACCTTGCTATTCTAATTTGCATAAATGAACTATAGTGTCCTGCACCCACTAGTAAAACAATATCAAAAATGATATATGGTGTCTGAACAATTTTTGGTTTGACTGTAGGCTGTGAACAAATAGTGTCCATGACGTCACAACATAGGTTTCTGAAGAGCATTTTTGAAGCCAAAAGTGGGAGGAGCCGGCCGTCGCCATCTTGGCAGCGCGTCACTCCCGGATAAACGAAAATGGGCAATTTTGTGAGGGTTAAGAGGGTTAATGAGGCGGATTAGCTGAGGTGACGTGACGCTAACAGACAGCAGACAAACGGCTAATAGCGACAGCAACGGCAATCCACCTGTCACTCAAGTGGCCACGCCCTTAATTATGCAGAACTTTAAGGCTTAATATAATTTAAGCAGATGAGTTATAAAAAAATTCACCCCCCTCACAGTTGTCATGAAGGGAAAAATTAGCTACAAAATGTTTGTACCATATTTTTTTCTGCTGTAAAGTTGGGCATATAAACATGGGGTCTATGGGATTGACTCTCTTTTGCAGCCTGTCTCTAGTGGCCAGTCGATGAATTGCAGTTTAAGTCACTTCCATGTTGGAGTCAAGAAAGAGACCGGAAGGTTGCCAATTGTGCAGGAATGAACATGGTTGCAGGGTCGTTTCGCACAGTATCGCAAACATGAAACTGAATGCACATGTTAGCGTTGGACTGAAGTCATGGACTGAGTGTCTGGTGTTCAGCTCAAGAGGGGACGAGTCCGCCTGTTCCTCCATGAATAAGACATGGAGACAAATGTTCTCACATTCAGCCCTGCCAGAGCAGACTCACTCTCTGATGACTTATATGAATCAGATTCATGTTCTGCGCACTAGTGCTAGTGTTCGACTGAAACATGGCTTTTAATGGCCGCTAATTACACCAATTTCTAGAAGGTGAACGATGGCAGATACATTGCTTGTTGGTGAATGCAAATATGCTGAATGAATAACACTTATTAGTTTTCTTTTCTGAGAAAAAAAACGAATTATCAGTATTGTCCACCCAAAAACAACCAGTCAAAACTCCATAGCAAATACCCAGGATGCCCTAGAACACATATGGCCATCAGTCAAACCTCATTAACAACCAGCAGAATGTCCGGCCAAATCAACAAAACACTGACAAAGCTGTTGACCGATTTTGGGAATGAAAAGTTAATATTTTAAGTAATGGGATGCTACAAAAAGAGGAGATTTACAAAAACATGATTGTGAATGACTTGGAGCTGCACGATTAATCGTTAAAAGATCGCGATCTCATTCAAACACTCAATCTCTTTTTAAAAATGACAACAATTCGCCTGTGTGTCAATTAAACCTTTGACAAAAATCACAGCGAACATTCAGATCTGTGTTGGCGGAGAGAGCAGTTGTCATGAATAGGTATGAAATAGTTTCTCAGCAACACAATATCATTATGCGTTACAATAATTCAAATTATCACAGAAGGACGTTTATAGTTTGGATATAAATCACTTTTTGAAACTAACTTGGCGCTTTAAATAACGATTTTATCAATGACATTGTTACACCAGTAGGTGGCGACAAGTGACGGTTAAAAATGTGTTATAGAGGTTCATTAAAAAATGCTGATTCATCAAGTAATGAAACAAGTGAATCATTCATTCAAAGTGTTTTTTTATACAATTCGTTCAGATTAATTAACATTTTGTCAGAACCTTTAGTAAACTTCATGATATTTTGTTTAGTTGTCTGTTCAGAATCGTGGGAGAATCATGATCTCTGCTTGAAAAAAAAAATCATGATTCACAATTTATCGATAATTGTGCAGCTCTAGAATGACGACAGCGGTGATGTCCTAAAGGAGATTAATTTGAAGGCACAACTTTTCTGAGAGTTTCAAAGAGTCACCCACAACATAAAAGCTAAAATAAACCATTAGTCTTCTAATCTGATCTCTAATTTCAAAATCGATAAAAATTGGTCTGACCGATATATCATCCTACCACTAGTCCATATGCATGTGCACTTGCACAGAGCCAAAACTACAAGAGTCCCCCTGGATTTGTAAATGCAACAGACCTGAGGACAAACAGAAGCTGCACAAATACAAGCGGCACAAAAGCAGCAGCAGGGGGCGCCGGTCCAAAGAGCTGCGTCACCAACATCAACTGGCTTTGCAAACGATTATACACAGCTTTATTCCTATTTACCCTCTGAAAAATTATGTAAATAAAGAACAATCAAGCAACAGCTGATGCAAGATGTGCAATAAGTGAGGTAAGATGAAGCTGCACATCTGAAGCAGACCAGCTGTCTGGAGGAACATCACCAAGACGAGCCATCGTTCATGAGACCTATAACTGTTGACATCCTCATATGGGGTTAGAATTGGTGCATTATTCCTAATAAATAGATTAAGATCCACAAATAAATGTAAAGAGTTTCACAAAAATGTATAAAATTCACAAATAAAAAGACTAAGATCCACAAATAAATGTAAAGAGTTTCACACAAATGTATAAAATTCACAAGTAAAAAGATTAAGATCCACAAATAAATGTAAAGTTTCACAAAAATGTATAAAATTCACAAATAAAAAGATTAAGATCCACAAATAAATGTAAAGTTTCACAAAAATGTATAAAATTCACAAATGAAAAGATTAAGATCCACAAATAAATGTAAAGAGTTTCAAAAAAATGTATAAAATTCACAAATAAAAAGATTAAGATCCACAAATAAATGTAAAGAGTTTCACAAAAATGTATAAAATTCCCAAATAAATAAAATGAGATTTGCAAATAAAAAAATATTTCCACATGTTTTATTATTTTACAAACACAACTCTGCCTGGCATTTATTTGTGAACACGGTGCTTTTCTAATTTAACACACAGGATTTATATATAGACGTCGAGCACGTCTCTCCTTTCAGTGAGATTCCTCAAGCTAGGAAAGCCTGTGAGACACGTACACACAATAACTCACACTAAGACGTATAAACAAGTCTAGACGCATTTTGAAAAGAGTTGCGAGCAGGTTGAGCGAGTGCGATGGATTCACAAACACACTCTCGGGTAACTAGAGGACGGAAAAATCCACGTATATAACGGGATGAAAGGGCGAGGGCTCCCTCGTTCTCGCCACCACAACAATGAACATGTTTCTATGACACAGCAGTGCTGACAAATCCACTTTTGAAAAGCCACAGCGGATCGTTTTCCAGAATCACCCCACCGCCCTTCAGGAATGTGACAGCATTCGGCAAAGCGTCCCGAGCTGGAAACACGACAGCGGCTCGCAAACGACGAGCCAGTCGCACCGAAGTGGCGAGGCGAGCTACTCGTGTGGGTGAGGTGAAAGCCCTCGATGGACACAATACATATACACAGATGGATGAGCACCGCAGGGGATGCTGGGAACAAAAAACATGACTTACAACACAGATAGAAATAACATTAGAGGAATATCTTGTATACCTTTAAAATTTGGTGTACGGCGGCCATAAAATAAAGTATTTGGACACTTAAGACACACTTAAAATGTATTAATGTCATTACACAATATAACGCAATTCAATACATATATATACACACATACATACATATATATACACATACATACATACATATAAATACACATACATACAACAAACTTAAACATTAATATACCCCATATATAATATACCCCAAACTTAAACATTAATAACATTTATTTTAAAGAAAAATAGCACACTTTGCAACATTAGAAATTTGTAACTAAACTAAAAATTTGTAAAATATATAAAAATAGAAAACAGTTATTTAATTAGGTTATTTACTAATTTGTTATTATTTTATTATTTATTTATATTTTATATATATTTTATTACTTTGGTCTGATACTGTGTTATATTGTGACATTTATCAAGTGTATGCAAATACTTTTTGGGGCAACTATAAATAATCTAATGAGAAAAATGATGATGAAAGTTGCTTTTCAAATGTAGGAACAAGAATATGAAACACAGAAGATCCCCAGTGGATGTTTCAAAGAACAGACACTATAAACAACCACCGATTTGTGCGGATTCATGTACTCTTGGTGTCAAAGACTGAATTTACGATTTGAACACCACCCAGTAAGAGTTGTAAATTCCAGTAGGAAACTTGGGACGTTTAGACGTGACTTTCGGAGTTTGAGGCCTTATTTTAATTACGGCGGATCCTAAGTGTGATTGATTGCAAGTTGTAATTGTGAAATGTCAAAGGTACGATTTGGTTTGCTCACACTTTGTGTGCAGTTGATGAATAATAGCGATAAAGCTTGCAGAAAAACACGACTCATGCCAAGCGCTAGGCCACGGCTCTGAGCCTAATTGTGCATATCTGAATTACAGCCATTAGGAGTAGAGAAAGAAGAGCTAAAAGACTGTTGCAGTCGTTCAAGGACAAACAAAAGACAGCGCACTAGCATTGTGAGAGCGGGATGACATGAAATAAACATTTTCTTTCTCACATACACACACATACACGATTGCTAAAGCGGAAGGAGTGCTGAATATTAAACACCCCACAAGGGAGGCCATGATCACTCCTTCAGCAGTATGAAAGCAGGAACTATTAGCGTAATGAGGGTTAAGAGGACATATTTACACTTTAAAGCATCTTATTTTCCCCACTGAAGTCCATTTAGAAGGTTAGTCAAGGTTTCAGGCACCAAAAACAATTTAGTTTTCCTGACCATTATGAATACACAGATTGTCTTTGCTGTTGTATACGGAAATGGGTGATGCCGCTAAAAAGCAATCTATTGGTTATTTATGTAGGCTAAAATGTGTGTTTTTGTTGTGTGAAGACTTAAAAGGGATTTTTTTTTTTTTTTTTCAATCAGATGAGCTATAATTTCAACCAAAAAGTCATTAAAGCCAATTAGATTCAAAATGTTTAATGCAAGAAGCAAAATAATAATTAAAAACTATAAATGTATAATCAAATCGATTTAAAAAAAAAAAAACATGGCATAATATGTAACTTTTTTTTTTGACTAAAGCACTAATGGAAATGTCACAAAGTTTTAACATTTGAATCAGACTTTTGAAATCAATTCACTGAAAGTTTGAACTGATTCACAGAACTGAATCAAACTCCAAAACACACTTTTTGCTAATGCAAAGTTAATCTCAATGTTATATAAGCAAATAACTGCATTGCATAATGTGAATATTTCATATATATATGGCCCAGCCCTACATGTAGACATAAATGACCTGTGTTATGATTGTTTGAGTGTAGTTCACACTTCTGATCAGGGCTGCGTAATCATTAGTAATGAGTCATTCATGAACGTGACAAATGAACAAAAGACTCGGAACGTAAAGTAATTATTTATGTTCCCTGTATATTATTTTTGACTGCATTATAATGATTTCTTAATTCAGAATATGATCAAGATTGCGTAGGTGGATGTGTTCAGGGAATTTGCCTGTTAAAAGTACAACATTTAAAGCCTCTTAAATGAACGAAATGACTCGAAAAAAGATCGAACAAGAGAGTCAGTAAAATGATCCGAACTTCCCATCACTAGAAATCATTAGCCAAATATGATGTGCATAATAGCCAATAATATGTTGGCATCCATAGTTGGCTTTGGGAAACGCGCCACAGGACGGCTGAAGATGCTGAACACTAAATATGTGAGGAAAACAGCTTTATCTATGATATATGTGCTTTAATAAAAATAAAAAAAGCCCCTGGCAACAGTGATTCTCAGACTGTAAAGTGTCTGCATGCCAAGATCAGTCCTCGAACGGACACGTGTCTCTCTCTCTCTCCGCCCGTCTTCAGTGGCTCAGCACATGGGCACAGAACAGGGCAGCTGGGACGCTATAACCGAGGCCCACGGGCCCTCGAAGGCTCGATCTGTGGCCCGTGACGCCGCGTCTCTCATGTGTGCTGCGTTCCCTCCAGCCGAGTCCATCTGTTGCCGCAGGCTCTGTGTGATCTGCTACTGCACACAGCCTTCTGCTAACTTTCTCTCGATTTTATCATCCATATTCCTTTGTTCCTCTGCTGGCTCTGTATAAAAAGAATCTCTGTATTTCACAATGTTATAATGCAGTACATATTTATGCATTATGCAATGTTTTTGATGCTTAAGTTTTATGAAAACTATGATGCACTACCATTCAAAAGTTTAGGGAAAGTAAATACTTTTAATATAAATTAATATTTTTATTCAGCAAGGATGCATTCATTTGATTAAAAAGGGACAGAAAAGGCATTTATAATGACTGATGATGCTGTATTCTGCTGCCAGGCCAGTAGTTGGCGATGTCACGTGTAAAGAAACACTACACGCTTATAGACTGAACGCGTAAAACACGTGTTTACACAAAGTTTACACAAAGACAACGGATATCTGAAAACGGAAAGCTGTTTATGCGTTGTGGCCGTTCATTTACACGACAACAGCGTGAAAAGGTAAACTTTTGAAAACTAGTTTCAAAGTGCACATTTTTAAAAATGCTAAAAGTTCAAAATGTGCACTTTGAAACTAGTTTTCAAAAGTTTGCGTTTTCACGCTCCCAAATGCTGCTGTAAATGTAAATGTAAATGAACGTTTTGCGTAAACAGCCCCTAAAAAGTGCAATATAATCCTCTCAATATTATTGCAATGAACACAATTAATGTTCTCCGATGCAGAATTGGCACCCTGATGTCGAATATCCCGGCGTGATGGGGCAGAGAACCAGAACAGCCTCATTTTGCTGTTGTGAGAAATCTTTCTTTTTTGCCAAAGTCATTTGCATTAGCTGTGGAAAGCATTAATCCCTTTAGCCTTCAAAGGCCGGATCCAGGTCCCAGACCTCCTCCATGCCGTTCCACTGATGCTGCCCGTCACTCCGCTCCCAATGCAATGTGAAATCCTTTAAAAAAAAAGTATTTTCTCTTTGCATGCCTTTTTTCCTCTCGGCCGGGGCCTTGGGGGCTCCAACGGGGACCGTCAGGACGCCCACACACACAAGCCACACACATGTCAGCGGCAATCACCTTCAAACAGCAATGCAAACCTGCATAAACGTCAATGAGACTCAGAGACGCTCCGCCGGGGAAGGACGCCGCTGAATATGCATGCCACTCAGAATGACGGCTGATGAATTCATAAATGAAACTCTTCAAATAACTGAGTGACATTGTGTTGTGACAGAATTTGTCTTTTGCAAAACACTCAAACCTGGAAGCGACAATGATGATGAGTTAGATATGTGCTCCTAAAACAGCCTGAAGTTGTGCTGCCCCATAGGAGGTCACCGCTGAGGTACTTACACCGGCGCTAGCGGGCCGTGTTTAGCATTTCAGATATGGATTTATAGCAGTTTTGGTGAATATTTCAGATTTGCATCTACAAAATCACCGGGAGGTACTGTAACGGTAGTGGTGCTACAAACTTTACTATATTTTTGAGTAGCATGAAAGTAGATCAGAGGTTTCCAAAATAATAATCACTTCAACAGTATCCATTTACATGTATTTATAGAGAATTTGTGTAGAAAAATATGTATTTATATTAGAAAATTGTAAAAGTGCACACAGTGTGACCAAGGGAGCTGAAGAAATAAGTTATTTGTCGTTCAAAGCGAAAATTAAGGAAATTATGTATTGCAAAAAAAAATAAACAATTTGTAGTAGTATTTTTATTTTTATTTTGTGACAATCTTTTCAGGACACATTTTACCATCCATTTTCTCATTATTTTTAATTGCGATTCTCAAGAATATCATTGGTTTCCCCCACTCTATTGCAAAGTTTTGCAATGATTTAAAACAATTTTTATTAAATGCAGTACAACAAATAATAACATCATGCATGTATAATTTAAAACATGTATTTTTGGTAAATTTTAAAGAGTCCTTGTTACACATTACATGTAGTTACTATAGTATTAATAACAATAAATTATGCATAATTACGTTATGCATTTATTATAATGCAATAAAGTATAATAAACTTTATGCAAACGAATTATAATGACTAATCCAATCTAACCCTAGCGTAGGCCAATAGTAAAGTGCATGTAATTAGTTAATATTACTCAGTACTTAAAAAAGAACACCTTAAAATAAAGTGTAACCATAAGTCTTTTTGTCAGTAATTAACTAGGCCTAAGTCTGTATAAATGCAGTAAGTCATGTAAATAATGTCATATTGCAACTCTTAAGGGACCTAACAGTCCAATTTTACATTAACATTGATATATTAATATTAATACTGCTAATAATATACATTTTATCCCAAAAAATAGAGGGGAAAAAGTTGCTTTTCCAATGGCCACTGGGCGAAGATCCATCAGAAATAACAAAAAAATCATTTTGGCACCTTGCAAGTATATCTTGCATTTCGTTCTGACGTCTCTGCTAGTCTGTTCTGCTTGGCCCACTACTGTAAGTGTCTCTTGTACCTAATTGGGTACAAATGAAGACCGATCCGTTATCGCTTGCACCTGCCCATAGTCAGAACGTCAGACAGCCTTTGCAAAGGATTCGGCTAGAACAGAGCACATTAGAGCAAATCTCTGGTCACTCAAGCACAGAAAACAGTGCTGAGCTTAGCAAAATGTAGCGTAACGGAGATGGATAGTCAGGGCTTCTGAAAGAGACACACCTCAGCAAGGGCGAGCGACACAAGGCTAGACCTAATCCTTCAACCACTATTAGTCTCTTTCTGCCTTTGTTCCACTTTAGTCCGACCTCGCTGCAAGCGAAACAATGACCTCGCATGGCATTACTTCATTCTGGAGGCAGTTTCACAGTGTAAATGGAACAAAAGTCACATGATTAGGTCCATTTGCATTCAAACATCTGACATCACATTATATCCAATGCCACCTACAGTGTTACGAATATAAGAAGCGTTAAGAATTATAAATATTCCCTATAGTTTTGATAAATGAATTGATAAAACTGATGAAATCTTGCAAAATGCAATGGAAGTCACTCCGGTTTGCCAAATGCATACAAGTATGATTATCACATCATGTTGAAAGATGAGGAAATTAACATTACACTGTATGATAGTTTGACTATAATGATAGTTTAAATATAAAGTATATTTGAGACTATAGACTATATAGATCTGGCTATATAGACTATAGAGAATACAATTTGAATTAATTCTTTGCATGACACATTGACATTACAGGACAGAATGGCTCTTTCGACATTATCCTGAACATTTCATTTATAACGTATATTTGAGACTACACTATATATAGATATTATTGATCTGTCTTACTTAAGGTGGACGATTACACAATTTTCTTGACGCTTGAAATATTCATCCTGTGAAAAATGTGAGAATGTAATAATTTTGAATGTTTAATAAATGATAAAGAGCATTCTGGCCTTTTTAATGTGCTGTATTTGCCATCATAAGGTACAAAACGCTTGTCACTGGGGCAGTGCACTTAAAAAGGACAAATTTGCACCTTATATTTGTCGTTGAAAGGTACAGATTTGTCATTGAAAGGTACATACTGCAAGGGTACTGATATGTACCCATGTGAAGGTGTAAATTTTGCACATTTTTTCTGGCAGTGCAGAAACAAACGTTGTTGTATTATTTTCATGTTATCACTGTGAAGCTGCTTTGATAGAATCTGTATTGTAAAAAGCGCTATATAAATAAAGGTGACTTGACTATATATCTGGCTATAGAGTCTATATAGACTATAGAGACTAAAATTTGAATTAATCCCTATTCTTCGCATGACGCATTGACATTACAGTACAGAATGGCTCTTATTTTATTCGGTTCTGCTGCAAAGTTGAAGAAATGTCCCAACTCAGAAATAAGGGTGGGAGATGAGTATTTTACTTTTAAACAAGAAGTGAAATTTTTGGGATGTATTCTTGATAACAAAATGATTGGAGATAGTATGGCAGCTGTAGCTTTATCGAAAATAAATAATCAAATAAAATTTTTAGCAAGACAGGCTGCTTATTTAGATAAACAAACAATGACAATGTTAGCTGGTGCATTAGTGCAACCTCATTTCGACTATGCAGTAACTTTTTGGTACAGTGGCTCTAAAAAACATGTTAAAAATAAATTACAGACTGCTCAGAACAGGTTGTGCAGAATCGTTCTGGGGTTGCATCCTCGTATGCATCTTAACAATAACCATTTCAGGGAATTGGGTATTTTAAAAGTGGATAAAAGAGTAATGTTTATTCAAATTATGATGGTGTACAAAATAATTCAGAGAACTGTTCCTAAATACTTGTATGACTACTATGTTTTTGTGAGAGATGTACATTGTATTTCTACAAGGGCAAGGATAAATAATATATATCTGTACCGGTTTAAAAGTGTAGTTGGGAAAATTCGTTTTTGTACTCAAGTGCAGTTACTAGGAATGAATTGCCTGATCATATAAAACAATTACAAGAGGCATGGCCCTTTAGAAGAGAAGTTAAAAAATGGCTTTCCAATTAGGATGCCTTAAGAATTTGTAAAGTGTGAGTTGCTTGTTATTTGATTTTATTCCCATTTGAACTGTTTGTTTCATTTTATGCAGGTAGAGGACCACAATGGAAATAAGCCAGTGGCTTTTTTGTGTATTTTATCCTCAACAAATTGTATTCAATGTATATGAACTGCCTCTGGCATGATTGTATAAGTTTATGATTATTGTTGAAATAAATCAAATCAAATCAAATCAAATTCGACATTATCCTGAACATTGTACAAGCATTCATTTCATGTGTCACAAACAGAAGAGAGAGTGTAAACGTAAAAAGCAAAATCGTCCCGAGTCCTTCACATAAAAATCAGCCTTCCATTGACAAACAAGTTTGTTACAAGTTGTTCACACATTTGCATGACAAAAAGCGATTAATGCATGAAAATTCCTACATATAATCCACTAATCCAATAGATCCCAGTGTCATTGCGAACAGAGAAGAACCTTCCTCTTAAAGTGAAGTGAGAGTGTAATCCCCATTTCAGTTCATTCAGTCCATAACCTGACTCTCCACCAGTCTTTTACACACAACACAAGCACAGAAGACATGTGACCCGTGTCACAAACAATATACGCACAAAAACAACATACTAAAGGTTAACGTGTTTGCATTCTGTGATTTGGAAACGGGCTCTTCCAGTCTTTCTTGCGCCGCTCACGCTCAAGACAAACGACAGACCTGGAAAATCCCACGTAATCCACAGAACTGGGAATGTGTTTGAAAACCTGAATGATGCAACCATTACAGCTGCGTTTCCACCATGGGAAAAACTCCTTCACACTCACAAGACCTGAGATGTTTCTATTTACATCTGCAGTAAAAGAGTATGACATCCACCTATAGAGAACCTGTATATAATTGGAGGGAAAATATAAATGTAATAGGGATGCAATGATATTAAAATTATGGCAATTTTGGATAAGCGATAATTACTTTTATGTTATGGCAGATAACCGATAAATGGTCGATATCACCTTTGTATTAATTATATACTTTTTTTGTCTATATAAATTAAAGGTAAAAAAACTACAAACTAAAAATCAATCATTTTAAATGCAACAATGCAAAAAAAAAAGAAGAAAAAAACAGTGTTAAGTTTTTCATTTCTTTAAATAACTTTAATTGAACATGTAATAAAATGTAATAAAAATGAAAAAATACAACAATTACATTTAATTAATTAAATATCCGATATTGTCTGATAAAATACATTTAAAAAAATATATATAATATCGGTCGATAACCGATATGCTACCGATATACATCCATCCAAGATAATTATTTCATACTTCATTACTCATAACAGAAGTAGTTTATAATAAGGTGACAAAAATAATTTATAATTCTCACATTGTGTATCAAATAATCAAATGTAATTTAACAGACACTTTTATAAGACAAAATATAGACACTTTATAGATGTCAAACATCAGTGAAACTGCATCGGCAGTTACTTTACTTGAGGGGAATTGAATTCTGAACCACTTGGTTATTGAATGCAATGACATTTGGACTCTTTAAAGAGGAACTTTAGCACTTTTTGGGGTCACTGATATGAAGCCAGACCATGTGCAGTCAAACATTAGATAAAATCTCAAATTAAACTGGGCAGTAAGGGGTAAAAAGGAGCTGAACCAGCATCTCTTTCACTCTACGAACATACAGAAGGGTGCGACCGCAGGGGTCAACGCAATTACTGTAAGTACAGGAAGAGGAGGGACGGAAAAAACGTGTGTATGCGTGCGTGTCCTCGTAATTTACCAGCGAACACTTTCTCTGCCCTGGTCCACCCGGGCCGCTGCTATTCTATTAGCGTGGCAGGATAAGGAGGACGGGCTCATCAATCCAGAGACTTTAATTGAGCTGGCTTCTCTCAGGCAGAATAATTAAAAGACAGGGGGGAAAAAACAGCAAGAGGTCCTTCATGAGGCACGACGGAGGGGTGAAGACGACAAAAAAGCCAGGATGAAGGTGATGGATCGGGCCGGCAGAGTGCTGGGATTCGAGGTCATAAATAAGGAGCGCTGCTGGGCCACGCTGATTAGAAAGCCAGATTCCCAGACTGTGTCAATCGGGGAAAATGGAAAAGCGTCTGAGGCCGAGGAGCCACTGGAGAAGAGGAATTGCTGGATGAAGCTCCCAGGAATTTAAATAACGGAGCCGCACGCTTCTGTCACTCAGCCCAGGGCCCGCACACAAACACACATGCACATCGGAGCAGCGTCTGAAGGCAGAACGGGAGTTATTTTGACGTGAATCAGATTTCTTCCCCACACAGGCTTTATAATACTCGAGTCGTGCCATCCGAGGAGACAAGAGATGTGCAGCGCAATCTAATGAGCAGATAAAAGCGAACGCAGACGCTGAGCTAGGTGTGGGACACACCGCTTATTTTCCCTCCCGTCTCCTGCCTTATCATCTCCTGCCTATCGCCATTTCTAGGGATTTCCAAACAGTCCATCTGCTTATAAAAGCTTCAGACGTACAACAAAACAACACTCACCTTGGTTTCCATCCATGCATTATTTAACATTTAAAATCTTTAAACATTTAAAATATTTATGGTAACACTTTATTTTACAGTGTCCTTGATACATAGGTTACATGTACTTACCATAGTAATAACAGTAAATTATGCATAATTACATGCAACTAACCCTCAACCAAAACATAATCCTACTCTAACCCTATAGTAAGTACATGTAGTTGCTTAATATTACTAAATACATAAATATATAATTATACTGTAACAATGACACCTTAAAATAAAGTGTAAATAATTTGTTTTGCAATATTGCAATTTTTCCAGAATTAATGGATGGAAAAAAGGGTTACAATTTATTTTAAGGTGTCATTGTTACAGTGTTATATTTAAGTACTGAGTAATATTGAGCAACTACATGTACTTACTAAAGGGTTAGATTAGGATTTGGTTTAGGGTTAATTGCATTAATTATGCATAATTTCCTCTTATTACTATGGTAAGTACATGTGATGTAACAAGGACACTCTAAAATAGTCTATCAAACACAATTAAAACGAGGTATTTGGACTCTTTTGGTATTCGGTCTCTCTTTTTTTCCCCCCGTTCCTCTTGCATCACTTCTTTCCCACTGTGCGTCAGCCCTTTCTGTTCAGCAGTGGGAGGGGCGAGCGCTGTAATCATGAGAGTTTGTGCATGGCTTGCTTTTTCCTGTAATTTCCCTCCTGCACTCCAGGCCTGGTGCGGTCAGACAGACAGCGGAAGAGCGTGACTGATTCAGAAAACAAAAGAGACCCCCACCACACACACAAACACACATGCTAGAGCTGCGCAATTAATCAAATTAATCACGGCATGGCCTCGTGCGGTTATCAAACCACAAACTCTGCAGGTTTCAAGCTGACGGGATGGGGATCTACACCATCTCTATTTACATTTATTCATTTAGCAAACGCTTTTATCCAAAGCAACTTACAAATGAGAACAATAGATGCAGTTAAACTAACAGTAGGACAACAATATGCAAGTGCTATGACCCTTCTCAGTTTAATCGAACGCAGTACATGTTAAAAAACATGTTATTTTTTCAGTCACGATACTGTGTTTTCACACATGCATCGATTTAGGGGTCTTACAGTATGTAAACACTCCACGTGACCTCCATCTAAGCAGGTGATCAGACTACGGTTGTCTTTAAGTCTGTCGTGTGCTTCCCTCATCATGAATGCCAAACACTCCAGGTTGACTTTACAACATTCACGCGATTGTAAACATTTTGGCAGCTACTAAACAAATCTAACTAATGACTAGCTGGAGTAAAGTCAACGACACAGATGTCTTCCTTCAGTTTGCTGCCAAAAAAAAAAGGCTCAAAATTATGTAAAAGTGAAGAAATTACACAGAAATATAGTTCTATATAAGATATACAACAGAGAAATATACTACAGATGTATATATATAAAAATAATTATTACAAAATAATAAAAATAGTAATAATAACTTGTTTAATTATATTTTATATTTTATATATTCATTTATTTATTATTATTATAATTTGTATTATTTTTTTTTTTTATTATTATTATTATTATTATTATTATTATTATTATTATTATTATTATTATTATTATTATTATTATTATTAAAGTGGGATGCCTTCCCCCCTCCCAAAATAATCCCCCCAAACATACATACTACACACACACACACACACACACTATATACTATATACAATCTATAAATATGAATGTAATATAATATAATATTACTGTTGTATAATAAAATAAGTTAGACAAACAAAAACTATAATACTAATAATAGAAGTGGGCTGGGTTCACACAAACACAAAAATAACACTTTCAAGGAAAGATAAAACTGTGAACACAACAGGAACTAAATTTTAACTTTGATATCCAAACGTTAAGATCCACAATGTTCGCTATTATCACAGTTCAAATCGCAATATTTATCAAAATCTTAATATGATATTTGAGGTGCCTCTACATGCAACCAGTTTGGGATTACTGGGAAAAGAGTCGCGTACTACAGAGACAAATCCCAGTTCTTTTCCCAGCACACAGAAACTTATCCAAGTCTCTACTCTCCAGACTGAGTTTTGTCCGGCCCTTCCGTGTAATCCCTCAGGAAGCAGAGAACCAAAGGTGTGTTCACATGAACCAGCACGACCCTCGGATCACACTCACACGATTCACACACTGTGCTGACAGAGGCTGCCTTCCTCCACAGAGTTACGCAATTTAGCAGGAAAACCTCAGGAGTGCTTCTCTCGGGAGCAGAGATAAGAGGAGACGACAAACCGCCAGCCATGGGAACTCCCAAGCTGTGTACGAGAGAAACTAGTGTCATGTGAATGCCTTATTTCCTTATGAGTGTTTGAGGAGGAGACTAAGTGGTTTATTTTGCACCTAGTGCATTATCATTACTGGGTGCACGCAAAAACATAATAAAAAAATAAATAAAAATAAAAATAAAAAAAATAAAAAAATAAATAAAAAAAAAATTCAAAAAAATAAATAAATAAATAAATTAAACAAATACACCATGTCCTAACTACACGTGCCGCGATAAAAGGTTATTTTCCATGTTAATCAGAGTGTTTGTCCTAACCAGCCGCGACGGCGACAAGCAACGATTGTATTTTAGAAACGGTTTCTATTTTCGATGTCGCGCTGGAACAACAAACACAAAGTGTGGCGATGATAATCTCAGGTGCTGTTTATGTGCTTTATTTAATGTTAAAAGCGTGTAATGTGACTTTGAATATCATTTAGTGCTCCAGTTTTGTAGCTGTAAAAGCAACAATGGATAATTCACCTCAGATCTTGAAATTAAACAAACGGAAACAAGGACATTCAAACTGTGAACAAACAAGTATTATTTGACAAAGATTGTTTTAGTAACTCTGTAGCCTATGTATTTGAATAATGTTTAAATGGTGTAATATTTGTGAATTTGATTATGTTGCTACTTATCCATTTTCTTGCGAGTGCTGTCAAGATTACTCTCTCCGCGAGACTCCGCCCACACGCTGTTCTGATTGGCTGTGAGTTTTGATTGATTTTTACGCATCTCGCAGTCGCGTCGCGTCTAGTGTGGACAGACAAATTATTTGTCGCTGGAATCTTATCGCATCGCGTCTGGTTAGGACACAGTGATACATTTAAAATAAAATAACCTGTTTGTTATGCAAAACAAGTTGCATCTTTAAAATTCAGCAAAGAAAAATTCAGATAAATAAAATAATCAAATAAATATTGAAAAAAATATATATTTTGAATAATATTTATTAAATGAATGAACAAATAAAATAAACGAATGTCAAGCTCACAAATTTGCGTTATCAGTTTTTGAATGTCAACTCAACCATCCTAACTCAACCCAAGTGTCTGCATTAGCATGTTTGCTTCTTTAGGTAGGTGTTTGTACATAGGTAAAACATTGACCCTGATCTGACCCCAAACTAACAGGACAGTGTGCCGGTTTCATCACCAGACTAATGGCATGTTCAATAACTATAATCAAAGCATCTCCTCCACCCTGCTGTCTTCAGAGCGAGAAGCAGCTTATTAACTCTTACCGTCCACACTCAGCTCCCATTTCTGCTGACGGCTCACACACACACACACACAAAAACAACCGCCACTGTCAGCAAAGCCACGAGCACAGTGAGGGTTCAATCCCTAACACAGCTATATTAACACAGTACACCATGTAAGGTCGGGTTATCTGTGTTAGAAGAGTGACAGCTTCTCCAAACCTGGTCAAAGCCGAAGTTACTGACCGTTTGTGAGAAGAAGAAAAAAATCCTTAGAATTTTATGTTATTTATAACTATTATAGATGTATCATTTACATACATATTCTATTGTTTCAAATAAAAATAAAAAATTGGGAGGAATGTTGATAACTGGGTTAAACAACTGATTCTGTAAACATTTATATTGTGCTTTATTTGGATGTAATTTTTATGATAAGAAATAGAATTTGTTTGTTTTTTTTAATTATAAATGTTTTACGTAAATATAAAAATAATTGTATACGTATTATTATTGTTTTTAAAATATTTACTATAGAAATTTCCCAATTATTCAGTAAAATTCTACAGGGAATTTCCAGGCCTAGAAATGTTACTGAAATAAGTAGGCCTGTTCCTTCCTTGCACGTCTCGTTTGATTTGGACGTGGTGTTGTAAGTAAGGATCAAAATGAAAGTCCAAACTGAGGCTCAGCCAGTTTCCCCTCCTTCCCTTTGCACTAGATCACAAACCTGGCAGCAGTGAGTCAAATTGAGTCATGCTATTTTTAAAGAGGGGGCGTTTACAGAAATCTCTCACTGCTCGCTCGGGATTAATGCCACCGGTGGCCTTTTGAACCACCGGGAGTTTATAGACGACTGCACACTCGGCTCCACGCCATCTCAAACGGCTCGCACACACACACACTCTCCTTCTATTTAGTAAACACTGACCACACAACACAAGCTCTTTAACTAACCTGCATCTTGTGGAGATTTTTTCATTAGCTTGTTTCTGTATGCAGGCCAGCGGCGCATCTCACCGCCAGGAGTTAGCATGCAACTTTAAACAACTTTACAAATACGACCGGAATTAGGTTGGACGATTGTGCTAATGAATACACAAATACGTGTGAGATGAATGCCAACATATACGCTAGACCAGAGCCCAGGGGCTTCAGAGTTTCAGCAGAAGTAGGTTAGAAACTCAGGAGCCTGAACTGAACCAATAGCTAGTTTGCCGTGCTGGAAGAACGAGCCTGCATTGGCTTAGATAATAAAGAGAGCTTGAATGCATGTCAGTGTGTGAGTACAAAGTCACAGTCTTCACCTCAAACTCTTCCAGTGTTTACAACAAACACAATTCACAGCCACACCAGCCCTTCATTTGGCATAGCTTTCATTTCTGCTCTGACAGCCGCAAGACCGTGTGTGTGAGAATTGAAATCAGGAATGGTGAGAGAACATTGGTACGTTTTTCGTTGTCAAAACAAACTTGGGTCTTCAGCCAACAAAGTTTAAATCCCGTCTGGCTAGAGCTCTTCCCATAATGTTTATTCATTAGGTCAGTAGGCGGAGAGTAGATGGTCTTTTATGGCTGTTTGAACACATTCGATCACAAGCTTCTACACTGCGAAAGCAATCCTATTGAATGCGTTTTCAACTATCTCTGGAGGTGGTCGAAAGTGGACAAGCTCAATTTTTTAGACCCCGTTTAAACCTGTATTTAGTGTCGTCTACTTGTGATCCGATCGAACAAGACGCAAATTAAAGGTGCTCTAAGCGATGTTGGGTGACGTCACTTCTTGTTGACGTTCGAAGTATTGTCAAACAAAACGGAGGCTAGCTCGACCCTCCCTCCTCCTCATCCCGGCCCCTCCCCCTCCTTTCCGTGCTTCCTGAAACAGGCTTTTCCGATGTAAATTCGGGACTTTGCGTGTTCCTTCTCCTTTTCCCTCTACTTTGTTATTTGTTCATGGGAACGTTGTCTCTTTGGTCGTGTTTCGGCCATATCAAAATTCAAGAGAATATAATTCTAACGTTAGTCATTGTCGTTGTCTAGGACATCTCTCCTCTAGCTAACTTCCCTCTTCATGCTTCTCTCTCCTCCACACCCCCCTTCATGAGCACACGCACTAACCCCCCCACCCCCAAATCATTCTTGTCGGTTATTGGCTGGAACACTGTTTGTTATGTTTCGTGGTCCAGGCTGGGCCAGTTTGTTTTTGTTGCCATTTGTGGAGCCTGGGCTGTCTACAGAGACCGCGTTTTTTTACAGTGTGTTCAGGGGACAGGTAGCTAGCGGATAGTGAGGAGATGTTTGCTGTATGTGACAAAAAATGTTTCGGCCTAAAAAAAGTGTGACATCGCTTAGAGCAACTTTAATATCAAGAGTAAAAGGGGACAGAGTCTCTGTGCAACACAGAACAGTTTTAGGCCAATAATATCAAAATTAAATAATCCAAATCAATAAGCCTGGCCAATATACTGTATAATTCGCTACACTCTTAGAAAAAAAAAATTACCCATCACTGGAACCTCTAAAAGGTTCTATATATGTAGAGAGAGAACCCTTCAAAGTTCTATTTAGAACCTTTACTTCTAAGGGTGAATAAATTATGACACACTCCGTACACTCCCGCCTATGAGTTACTGTTGTACTTGTAAGTCTGCAAGATATACCTAGGAACAAGTCGACGAGACATATCAAGAGTTTATCCTCAATTATTCATGATAATGACAAGACAAAGGGCATCAGAGATAAAACGGTGCTCAAGAAACAAAGGTGAAAGCCAACGAGAGGTTATGAATGAGGACATGGCAAACAAAGAGCTCGTGTTTCACATGAATGAGTCAGGACTGTGCGTCCGTCTAGAGAACGGTGGAGTGAGGTCATTTCCTGCCCAGACTACCCGCTGTGTGTCATTTTCCCAACACTGGGAAAAGAGCCAAGAGGAAAGACGGCTCAATTGCTCGACGCTAGTCAAGTATAAGTCTGACAATGATAGTCTTGGTTTACAACTTCTGGAGTGTTGTAAAAATGATATTTAGGCTGCATTACGAGCCGTTGGTGTCATTTCATTGAGGTGTAATACGACACAGGCTGAATATAAGGACTCTTATCTGTTCTTAAAAGCAACAACAGCTCTGGCCTGGAGGAGAATGGCATCTAGAGCACACGGACATGCTTTAATCAGGCTAAATTTGGCTCTTGTAAACAGCCTTTTAGTCACAAAACTGCAACTGACAGCTCGCCAGCCCTCGAGAGATAAAGACGGCCGTAGACTTTGCCTTTGTGAATCAGAAAGCTCTAGGGAACAAGTCTTGCGATTGTCTGTGTGCTTAAACACATCCATATCCTCACATTTGACTAGTCTAAACAACTAAAAAGAAGTATTATATGCCAAGCTAGGTTTGGGCACGTTGCTTACTCTTAGCCTTGTGTGTCCAGTATGGCTAGGCTGATAATATTTAGTTGATTAATTGCCGGGTTGGTTAATATTGAAATCTTCATTTTGATGAACTGATATCGATTCTTAAATCCCAAGATCGATCTTTTAGTCTGTTTTCAGTTGATGCAACAAAAAAAAACACTGAATATTATACTGACCATTAGACTAGTAACTGCAAAACCATTGAGTCAAGAGTGCCAACACCCTCTCCCCCAAAAGTTACGTCTCCAAAACCACAAGGTGAACTTGTTCTCGCCAATCAAGTAGTCAACCATCCTGAACGTGTCACCGCCTGTTGGACTGTGTAAACAGACACTTATAGGCTTATAGACCCAAGACAGAGATCCTAGAGAGGGTTGAAAAGGGTGAATGAGGTTTAATGGATCGGAGTGTGGTTGAGTGACATTGTGCTTATTTCCCTCCATATTGTAATCTAATTAAACTGAGAATTGTTTTATACATGACTAGATCAACAAGTGTCTAAATCTCTTATTTACGCTGTATGATAATAATCGTAGAGCTTTCATTTTGTCACGTCTTTGGCTCGCAGTGTACATTGTGTATTATACAGGGCTGCATAATTAATTGAATTTAGTGGTGTCACGATTTCTCGATTAAATATGAGTACTCCATTTTAAAAAATCCTCAATTGGTGTCGGCTAACCAGCAAAATACCAGAAGTGCCACGTTTCATGGACAAGTATTCATGAACCACATTATTAGTACAGGTTACGTGTTTCTCAGAGCTGCTCAGTTCACAACAAATGCTGCACAAACTCAGTCTCTGCATGTGCCGTTGGTTCGGGTTTCCAATAACGTGCATTTGAGAATGCATGTGTCTCACGCGCTTTGTGTTTCATAACAAAGTGTTGCACTGTTATCATTGGCATGCGTGGAGCATCTCAGCAGCTTGGTTAACAAACTCCATCTCTGCATTCTCTGTATTCTTGCAAACTGCCAGCGGTGCTTTTCGCTTTAGTACTAAAGCTTCTGTGAGTGTCAGGCATTCAGTTTCATGTGCCACTTTGAACAGAAGAACCGTGGTTCAAACTGCTCACAAATTGCTTATTAGCACTGGTTGTCTTTACACATTGAGTAGCCTAATGAGTAATTTAAACATCTGTCCGACTACAGGTTGATCTCTCACTTTTAAGCTCATCCGACAAGCAGAGACGTCTAAAAGGCTTTTAATCTAGGGATCTGTGGCATTCTTGCCTCTGGTTGTTACTGCACAAAGATACGCACGCTTTTAACTACACCCACACGCACAAGCACACACTCGTTAAAGACGACATCAAAACTACTACAGAAACCCTGGAGGGAAATGCATGGAATGCTGTACACAACAGCACGAGACTGCTGACGAGCATGACGAGTCGCAATAAAAGAGCGCATTGATGAGATCATTAGAACGAAGCCCTTCTAGTAACAAACTCCCTTCATTTCAACAAGAGTCACCCTTATAATCTACCCGAGAGATCAATGGTGACCCTTATCTGGTTACAGCAAATAAGAGGAGGAATTTCTGCAAGCTAGCTGTGGCGAGCTGAAAATCAAAGACGTTTCCGATGTGAGGGGTTTTATTGGTTTGTAACTGGCCGCTGTATTCACTGAGTGCATCTGAAGGAGCTGCTTGTGCTTCACGGCTCCCCCGCTGCAACACTCCAGCAACGTACACGACTGGAGTGATCAAAAACAATCCGAGCCAAAACATACAATCTGGTGTGTTCGGTCCAGGACTGAGGATACAGGTGGCAGACAGTGTGGGAGGACGAGAGAAAATGAGAATATGAACTAATGGGCCTCAGCCTGAACTAAAAAGAATCATTACCAATGAGAAAAATTAAATAAATAAATACACTTATGAAAAATAACTTGACGCACGAGAATAAACCTCATTGGTTCTTGCAGAAGCTCAAAGGTGCTGCTTAACACTAGAATGAACCTCATTGGATCTCTCACATCAAGCGCGACGCAAGTGTTTTTTGCCAGTTTCAGCCCGACGGAGTTTTCATTTTCACGTCCTGCGCCACGTTGTTTAAATAGCAAATGCAGTTGCGCCCATTTGTGCACCCATGGGCTGCTGGTCTGAAAACGAGGTGTGTTCTGGCGCATTGTTGGTGCGTTGCTATTTTGAGGCAACAGAAATAGACTGAGCCATTGACCAACTGAAACCTGGTCTAAAGTCAATGGCACAATTTTTTTTTGTTATTTAATGAGCGCGTTAGTAATGTGCGCCTATAGACGGGTCCACAACTCTGCTTATTAAACACACAGGGACACAAAGCAGCACACAAACATGCCAAATATTTAAAATAAAATGGATTACAATGTAAAAGATTATTATTGTGTACATAAAGATATGGTGGAATCCGGCTTGTCCCGTAGATGGTCTGCTTGCGCACTTTTAGACGCGTTCGGTCTTTCCACTATCAAATTCCGTCATGTAAATAGCGAATCCGCCATGGCGCGAGCGCAACTGGCATTTAAAGGGAATGGGAGATGAGACTCTGATTGGTTTAACACACGTAAATCCCAAAACTCACCCAATTACTGATTATGAGAATAGGGACAACCCTTTTAGACCATGCGCCGGGGGCACCGACCATTTTTAAAACTAGCAACTAGCAACTAACCATCGTTAAACTAGCAAAAGTGGATTCGGACATGCCCTAAGTGAACTTGTGCCCTGCGCTATAGACCATGCGCTTAGATCATTAAAATAGGGCCCTAAATCTGTTCCTCATATAAAGCAATTGCGTCTCTTCAGAAAATTTGGACAAAACCACTCAATTCATATGGATTAGTTTTACGATCTCTTTATGAACTTTTTGAAGCGTCAAAGTGGTAGATGCGTCGCTGTCAATAGAGGGACAGAAATCACTCAGGTTTCATCAAAAAGATCTTCATTTGTGTTCAGAAGATGAACAAAAGTCTAACGGGTTTGGAATGACATTAGAGTGAGTAATTAATGACAGAATTTTCATTTTTGGGTGAACTACCCCTTTAAGCAATGTTCAGTAGCATATTTGGTTTTGCTGTGATATCAAGGTTCGTATTGGGAATCATGCAGTTTCACTGGTATTATCAACTACTAAAACTTTGGTATCATAAGTGAACTCTACTGCAGTCTGTTTGTCAGACGAAACTTGCTGTCAACCACCGTGGAAGGTTTAAGCTTGCAGCTCTGCTCTGGTATTTGTATTTCTGACAATCATCTGTAAGTGTTACGCTTTTGCTGTAATAAGCTCCCCAGAGTCACGGTGGTCAGGTGACGTTGCTTAGCGCTAAATTTAACTCTGCTCCATTTCTGCTTGAGATTTCACAATTATTTTTGTCACTGCTATTGCTGATGTCTTTTCGTCTTATCTCAGGAAAAAATCAGCTAACAGAGACTGTTCCACAGACTATTATTGGTGTTTTGACAAGAGGTAATTAGCTTTTCCTTAGTTTGCATAGTTCCTCAAGCATATCTCATTTCCAGTAGTCAAGCATGCATGTCCACAATGGCCTACAAACATGAAGAAGCAACAAACCCATTAGTATGTCCAAAGGGTTGAGTTTGAGTAAAGCTTGTATTTTTTTCCATTTATTAAAGCTATCATCATTCATATCATATCAAAAGCCTGTTATGTATACAATTAATCTATTTCCTAAAAACAAAATAAATACAAATCACCTCCAAAAAAGATGCAAGTATGAAGAACAAAACAAAGAGTGCAATGAATAGATGAAAAGATTTCAATGTGTTAAAATTATTGATATCAATGTTTGCACAAATTTGGACAGACATTTCAACCACAGAACTCTATCAAGAAAAGAAAACCATTATGACAGAAGTTAAAAAATGTTAAATGGAGGAAAGTTAGTATGAAATTTTATTTTTAAACAGATAAAAATATATTAAATCAAATCACATAAATATGTAAATAAATAAAGATGAATGTGATATATTTTAATCATACTGCGTAGACGTGTGAATTTGCAAACTTTCATAAATACTGGTTGCCTGAATCATGCATTATAAGGGTATTGAAGGGTGTGGATTTTGGAATAAACTGCTGCTTCAATCTATACTGTATGTAATGAGTGATTATAATTAAGGTATTAATCAATATTTTTCCTTCTAAATGGTTGAATGACTTCTCTAGGCCTGTGAGATTTTACTTTGTTATAGAAGTTACAAGTGTGATTACTTAAATGTTCTTTTCATGTATTCTCTAATGTCTGTATTTGATATCTGAATGCAGTAACAGTGCTTGCTCATTTAGCCCGGCTTCTAGAAATGAAATATGGAAAGATGTTTTGTTTTGTTAAGACATTTTGTAAATGTCTTCAACATATGTCAATACATTCATCTGTTTTTCTAGGGTGCTCTGACAGCAAAGGTCACAGGGGTCATTGAAGTCTATAGTTTAAGGGACCATTTATTTGTTAAAGCTTTACTATACTGCGTTATAGTGTCCTCTCCTTGAGAGAAAGAACACATTATCTTGATGTTTTGAGACGACTCTCCTGTTTATAGTTAGAGCCGAGCCAAATCCAACCTTGGAAAAGCTGTGTGTCAGTGTGTGTGTGTTAGTCTTCTTGGTTACAGGTTAAGGAACCACTGGCATTATTGGAGATTGACTGATTTGTTGTTTGGGACATGTTGGCACCCAGCAATCCAAATCTGAGACCTGGAAGATCACGACGTGCCTAACTTCAGGGTCCGAGTGTCAGCCGCATAATCGATGGAGATATGCTTCAGTCTATCTGTATGTGTGGAAAATTACTGTTTATCTATTTCTTAGCCAATGAGAATCATTTAACCTGAAGCAAGGACGTAGCTTAGACCTTGGTGAAGGGAATAACTGCTGTGATCTTTGAAACTGTAAACAGGGCGGCCTACAAACTCCTGTGTGAGTCTTAAAACTGAACTAATGCTGATGAAACTGCAAACTATCTTCAGTAAATCTTTTCTTTAATTTATTATAATTCTGACTCCGGGTCTTCATTCATCTGGTTCTGGGTCTTTGACTATAAAACCCCTTGCAGTATAAACGGATGCAAAGGCCTAATATTTGAAGGAAATGGGCTATACCAAACAATACAACCAAGATCACAGACTCAACCATCAACACAATAGCACAGACTGTCTGTTTAGCGAGACAACTTAAGGTCACAGAGAGACAGCAAAGATTTCTACATTCAAAACAGACCTTCTTGATTGCTAAATCAGACCCTGCCACAGCAAAACAACATTATCTGCTCAGTAGCTTTCTGATTCTCTGTCTCTCTCTCCTCCTAATTTATTATTTAGGCCTATTAGGCTAACAATTATTTATATTAGACAGTAATTATACTCATTACAAGGCAATCTGGAAAACTTTTTACAATTCAAAGAATCAGAAATGACAGAAAATCTCATTATTCAACTAAAGCACATTTCAGAATAAAACCTGATGCTACACAACTGTAGACGAGAACGGCCACATCCACATTATACTTTGAAGGTAAAAAGACCGGACATGACCATCAGCAACAAAATGGCAACCCAGCATTACTAGCCCTGCAAAAATGTACTCGATTTACTGCATGAGTAGATGAAAATTTGTTCACATAAGCAGCGAAAGTGATGGGTTTTTTTGTCAAGCATTAATGCACATCTCCATTATCATGATCAAATATATTGCAACTGACATGTTTGACACTGGCATTTCCAAGCTTAATGGTGGCTAGCTGTCATTTAAACAATTATAACCATGTTAAACATGCATGCTTTAAGCTCGACTGAGGAGCCCCAAAAGCATTTCCCAAGAGAAATGCTGTTAAACCTGACCCTGTGGAGAGCGTTTAACGACACAGGCTTGATTCTGCTAACAGACTGGGCCTCCCGCCACAAACAGGGCCGAATTCAGCGCTCAGCTGTGTGAAAAACCGTTCAGTGGGAAGCTTTCTGGCCCTGAACCAAGCCCAGGTTGTCCATCGGCTCCTGTGCTCTGCTCATCCTCTTTTCTATCCGCTTTTATCACCTCACACCAAATGGGTTTAGCACGTTAGGTAACCTCATTAGCGCAAGGCAGTCCTGGGCTGAGCCGCGCATTAGCAGAGGATCGTCTGGAGAAAGCACACGATCTGCTGTCAAACAACATGATGCATGCTTACCTGGACATGCACACATTCGAAAGACACACTAGCAACACTGATTGGAATAGCATACTACTCATGTTATTTCTATATATCTTTAGATGGGAGAAATAGTGAGAGTAGTTACAGTAGCATTTTGAATTCACCTGCAGGCACTTGATTCATTCCTGAAAGAATCTGAAGGTTGTTGAACAAATTGGTTGAATGAATAATTCAATTACTCATACCTTGATTTGTTCCTGAATGAATCGTTGGTGAACAAATCAGTTGAGTGAATGAATCAATTACTTATAAACAGTTAGTTGAGTAATTCCTGAATGAATCAGTGGTGTTAAAAAATTGGTTGAAAGAATGATTCAACGATTCACTTACTTGATTCAATTCTGAATGAAACACTGTTTTTGAACAAACCAGTTGAATAAATAATTCAATGATTCGCTCATGAGTAGTCACTTGTTTCATTCATGAATGAATTACAGGTTTGATCAGTGATCGACTATACTTAAACAAGAAAGATACAAGTGCCAGATCTGCTGCAGTTACAGTTTATAAGTTATAGTTTTGATTTAGACCTCATGCTGTCGACCCTGCCGCTCTAGTCAATACTCAACAGCAACTACAGCCATGCACCTCACCACAAACCAGCCACAATCCAACTCGTTTTACACATTCATTCAGTAATTTAGTACCAGCCTACTTTTAAGAGCAACATCCAGATTTGAATGTCTCTAAGAGGCATTTATCTATGCAGGATGATTATAAAAACTGGCATGTGAATTATTAATATGGCAAAAGAAGCTTGGTATGAGGGAAGGCCTCAAAGGAAAAAAGGAGCTGACTGTGTGTGAGTCTTCCTGTGTGACTACGAAGCATTGGAGTCATGTAATAGTAGACTAGCCATTACATATACGTACTAACAAAGTGCAAAGCAACTGGGCATCAAACAAGCAATGGTTTCTTCACAGCATTTTCTTCGAGTCAAATGACATCTTTGACAGTAGGATGAAAGCATAGTGGCAATAACCACATCAAACAGCTAAGCACCACCAGACTTTGCGTTTGAGCTACGAGAGACCGGAGCTGCATGCTAGCAATACTATATTGCTGATTTTAATGCGACTTTCAAACCGGGAGAAGGTTTACATGAACAACGCAGGATTACACCATGCAAATTGCCTCCACATATGCTAGGCCTGCAAATCTGACGCTACAGCCCTTTAAATCACATAAGCGCATAGCTTCGGATACTGTGGGATAGAGAACCTGAGAGATTCAGATCAGATTAACACAGAAACGACATGTCCCAACCACCAGCGTCTCCTTGTTTGGCTGTTAATGCAAAAGAGAAACATGATAATCCAGACCCTGACCCCTTTGGCTCCATGACACAGCGCGGTCACTGTGGAACCAGGCCTGCTCTGCAAACCCACTCGGGTAAATGGTGTTTTGTAGTCCCTGTGTTAATATGCAGAGCAGCGCTGGGCAAGGCGAGACGGCACTGGGTGCAGATCTGATGTGCTTTAATGAGACCGGCGGAGCGCACGTGGTGAAATATTTAAGTGGTAATGGTTACTGGGGTTCCATACACGTGCTTTGATGATGTTCTGCGCTGGAGGTGAGGTCAGTGCATGGTGCCATAGGGAAAAATGAGTCATCCACTGGAAGAACAGCGGGATTTTGGGTGTGTGTGGAAGTTTTGGGGTAATTCTAGAGAGTTAAAAAGATCTGACAGACCTTTGGAGAGCATCCAGGGTGAGTATGTCCGACAGTTATCAACATAATGTTTTAGAATAATTTCACACTGCGATGCACAGCACGTCTAGGACTTATATGCAAGCCAGAGCCACTTTATCTTAAAAGTAGTTTAAGTTACAAAATCTGCAAACTACCCAAGGTCATCGCTCACGATACCATGCTGATACAGAGTTTCCTGCATCACTTTTCTACAGTGGCACTCTAAATCAACACAGATTCAGAAAGACATGTGATGTGAAATGTGAAAAACCCCTTTACTTATAATAATTCAATTTTTAAGTTAGTAATATTAAAGTACAAGCAACTTGCAATGCCCTTGGAACGACTCAGAATACCCTAGAAACCACAAAGTGGTACCATGACCTTGAAGCGTCTTATGCTCATCACAAATGTATGCACGCTCTCTCCAGTTTCTTTATTCAACCGCAACCTGAGTAATTCATGTAGCCTAAATATTCTAATTAAATCAAGTATAAAAAATGTTGAGGATAAATGGAAAAGGGGGCTAGGAAAGACAGACGGGGGTTCATGAAAGAGCTGTAAATCACATCATTATAAACATCTCCTCCCCATTTGCCATCCAGCCTGTGATTAAGACAGTAATTCAGCAAATCTCATTACTCCAGTTTAAAGGAGCAGGAACTTGCCATGAACACTTCATTAGAGTCAAGAATTTCAGCCATCTGCAACAGACCAAGCTACAAAGTCTAGATTTGATTTTAAACAAGTGAGAGTCCACGTCGCCATTTATCAACCTAACAACGTCCTGAGAATATCCCCGCAAATGCAGTTCATAGTCATGCTGAGCTCACAGTAATCTACTAGACCTCAATGCAATTAAACCATTGTTTCGCCACATCATCTTACCACCACATCTGCTTCATATTAGCGTCGGGGTCTCGTCCACACCACTCCTGTGAAGGCAAAAGCTCTGCAACCTCGCAGTGTTGGTCAAACAGGGCTGTGGGTGAGTAAATGGTGCTATCATGCCACCCTCTGCATACTGCAAAGAGAGGATTAACTTCCGGATTATCTACTAGGAGGGATTAAAGGCAGGGTGGCCACATTTGTGAGGCTAAGAGGCGGCGTTGCGGTGGGACGTCCCTTTCCTGTGAAAAATACTTCCATATTGGAAGTTATATATTATATATATGTTATATTATACTTCATCTACTGATGAGAATGCTGAGTTTAAATGGACGGAAAGTATTCTGGTGTGAATATGCAAAAGGGGTCGGATTTATTGGATGAGCTGGGACTCATTTTTATTGTTGGATTAAAGAATGGCAACATTTGCATTTTGGATTCAAAGCATGCAATGGCAACAGTCGCTTTCAGGCTTTTCAGCTGCAGAGGAGGACAATCCTATGAAATTCTGGGTTTTGATGACAGCGGATACACTGGCGATTGAGAGCAACACAAGAGTGCTTTATAAAATTCCCATATTCACAGCAAAAAAAACATTGTTGCCAACATTCGGATTATAAATCCATAAATCAGCCAACATCCCCGATCATCTAATCCTTGCAGTGTATTCTGTTACCCATCTATCTTTTGCCTGTTCTTCAGCACTGGCAAAAATAAACACAATGGCATTCTCAGGGCAACTGATTGAATGAAGTCTAGTACTCCATGTCAGAGCTGGAAGAATGCTTCCCGGAGAAATTTATGAGTCTCACATGGATAGCTGTATCACTGCTAATGCATCCTTGTGTACACACGTTCCTCGTGCGCAGAAGCCCACATAAATGCCTCGATCAGCTTCTCACGTTATTATAGACTAATGGGAACGGAGTGCAGGAAGTGGTGGGAATTGACCCGTCGCAGGGAGTTTTGAGTCTGACCAATCATAATCCACCATCCGCCGAATCCGACATTTTTATCCGACAAAGCAGTCAGGAGAGTTAGTAGAGTATGGAGGATTTGAACCTGAAAAAACGGGTGTACTGACGCATTTCCACGTTTAAAACAACATTCCTTCTGATGTTCATTCATGTTTATTTGATGCTATAAATCAACTAGAAGGAAGAGATGATTGGTTCACGAGCAGCTTTAACTGAGCGATCTGTCAGACAAATTAAAGAGCCACAAAATGGTATTTATTGTTTAAATTTCCTTTACAAAAATTACCAAATTTGAAAGTTGAGACTTTGTTTCATATCAAAAGTAACCTGGTCTGTCCTGGCTGTCAGTGCGATCAATTACTAGAAGAAGGGACTATTTGGACATTTGGAAGGGGCAGGGAAGAGCTCGGTCTGCATCAGCTGTTTTGCTGTGGTAGGCGCATGACTCCGCTGTGAGGTCATGTGCGAGTCCTGGCAAAGAGATCTGTTGTACTCGGGAAAGGATCCTGGAGCTGGTTGTGATTTGGCGTGGCCCTGGGTTTTATCCCATTCTTTGCTGTCAATAGAACAAGCCTCACTGGAAGGTTTTCAAGGACACTCTTGAAGGGAACAGGGAAATGTACCATTTGCGAGATACTTTATGCAGAAGCACTCATAAGGCAGATTAATATTTCACAGTTGATTACATCACCAGCTTGACACAACAGTCAATTATCCTGCCGTTTATGCCGTCTGCCCGGACTCGCGTAATAGATGGGAAGGAACAATCTTCTATGACAATCTGGCTTCATTCACACTCTCTAGAAATGTATAGCATTTATATTTATTTCAATAGTGTAGGAGATTTTAGACTGAACTTAAAACAGGAACACTACAGAGAGGTTGTACTTAATTACATTTGATCACTGGGTCCCTGTGGAAACCAGGAGGGCGTCCAATCTGAGAATGTGAAAGTTCAGGTCAGTCTGGGAGTCTCAAGGAGGAGAAAGTCAATTTCAGCTGCAGATAAACCGGATGCTTTGGGAAATAAAGCATTTGGTGAATGCTAATGTCTTCAAACAAGGTTTTCATGGAGTCAGACTTGATTGTTGGGTTAAACTAGAATAAACAGTGGCAGAGTTTCCATTGGGCTGTCGATTGGGCCTCCTGGATCAATGTTTCCTGATACCACAGCCACTGTTAATATCCTCTGATCGTACATATTGGTTTCTACTAGAAGGTTGGGACGCATCCAAACCTGTGCTTTAGTGTTCATTGAAAAAAGGGAGTAAAAATTTCATTTTCATCCATTTAAGCGCCAGCTGGCAGCCGTTTTAAAGGGCCGCACGAGAGAAAAAGAGCTGAAAATACATGAAACATGAATATAGATTGTTTGGAAATACAACATCCGTTATCGTGAGAGCTCTCGTACTACACATCAGGACAGGAAACAAGATTACTCTGATTCTTTTGGCATCCACCCCGCCTTCCTTTGGATCAGAGGCCAGCCAACTTATCTTGGGAGTGGTGGAAAATTACGCCAGACCACAAACCAAGTGAGACAGCTGTTTCGAAGAAGATCATTTTACATGTTACCCCATTCAAAATGCAACATGCAAGGACTCACAACTTACAAAGAGAGGAACGCTCCATCAGAAGGACTCAATGATAAGGACTTCTTCAGCCAGTTGCTTTTTGTACAGTAAATATATGCACAATATTTTTCTTTGCAATTGTTTTTATGCAAATATTACTCCTGTTTTGCTGAGTGATGCAATCACAATTAGGTCATTTTTGCAAGGTTGACAAAGCCAAGATAACATCATCCTGGTGACAAATTAGCAGAATTTGAAATAATTTAAATGACATAACAGAAAATCCTTCCTTATTGTTGAGATAAAAAAAATGTAATTGCCATCATTTACTCAAAAAGAGGTAATTGGTAGAATGTACAGGCTTCTCTTCTCCACACTACAAAAGTGATGTCAAACCCAAAAAATGACAATTAAAACACTTTAATGTGTCAAAAATGTGGCCCAAGTTTTCCAAAGTCATACATTAGATTGACATGATTCTCATGACATAAGAGACATCAAAACTGGCATTCTCATGGTCAATCTCCATTGATGTCGAACCAGTGGTGAAACCAGTTCGAAGGGACATGATGGTGAGTAAATGGTGACAATTTTTAATTTGTTTTGGTACTAGGGCTGGGACGGTATGGATTTTTTCTTACCACGGTTGAAAAGCAAGAAATTCCCGCGGTATAGCGGTTAAATCCCCCAAAATTTTCATCAGGCAGTAATTTGGCATGGACCAATCACTGAATAAATTTCCTTATTTAAGAATATTCTCAGATACATTCGCATTGAATGTGAAATTCCGAAGAGGAGTTTACATGATTCAGCACACATCTGACAATAAATCATTTTCAAGAGAATACATTATGATGTTCACATTGGAAATGAAAGATAAACACCTTTTTCCAACATGTCTTAACTACAAAAATGATATTCCATATATATGTTTTCATAATATAATGTTATTTTTTAATTTAATGGAGTGTAATGATTACATGAAAAGTGAACAGCATGAGTAAGATAGGATCATAAGATGGGTCAGACATGATTTTGACCACTTTAATGAGTTTTGTTTTGTAGAAAACCTTTCTTTGAATTGAATTTCGTTTTGTATAAATTGTATCTTAATTTTAAATCACTGTTTTATCAACCAATTGCCTGGAATTAATAAATAAGCAGCAAATTGGCTTATAGCAGACATATAATCAGGCGCCGGTGCGATCTCTTGCATTGCACATGAACTGGAGCTCGTTTCGTAAATGAACCGAAACTATAGGCTACTTGCCTCTCACAGACATGAGAAATAAATGCGTTGGTGCGGATGGATGATGGCGGACGGATGAGTTTTGTGATGCGGTTGCGGATGAAATAATAGCCCATCCGCGCATCTCTAATATGACTGGAATGTTATTAAGTGTCATGGAACATTGCGCTCCCCAACTCGCGAAAGGCCGGATTTGCTCCATCTTTTGATGATAAGTTTAGTTTAGAAAACCTTGAATCCATGAAAGACACAATAGTCCAGTCATTTTATGAAAAAAGGCAGAACAAATTGCAACAGAAGCAAACTCAACTGATTTTGTATCCTCTATGTCCTGAGTAAGGAAAAAAAAGCCCCGAAGAATCCCATTAGGGGAAAGTTTCGAAAAAGACCCAAATATAGCCTATTCATTCTTTTTCTCACGTGAATAGAGTACAAATTTTAACCTTTAGATATCACCATGAAAATTACTGAGTTGATTACTTACATCAAGACAAACAAAAAATGGATTACAAGTTTTTGAAATTGTTTGTTAACGAGGACAAACGGAGCATAATCTAATTACGTATGTGCTAATTTGCATAAATACCACAACAGATCTAAACATTGGGTATAGCCAGGTGAAAATGTCTTGTTGAATCTTGTTGACACAGAACAGTAAAATACTTAATGTTAAGGTCTAAATGGAACCCATTTAGGTTACCCATGACGAACCCCCAGAAACAGTCCCACAGACCCAGACCCAAACCCCATCTCTGCAATAATAATTAATAAAGGCTGGTTTTTAAAGTACTTCTTCCTGCCTCTATGTATTAATGCTCATGGGTAGCCTAAATGGGTTCCATTCAGACCTTAACATTAAGTATTTTACTGTTCTGTGTCAACAAGATTCAACAAGACATTTTCACCTGGCTATACCCAATGTTTAGATCTGTTGTGCTATTTATGCAAATTAGCACATACGTAATTAGATCATGCTCCGTTTGTCCATGTTAACAAACAATTTCAAAAAACTTGTAATACATTTTTTGTTTGTCTTGATGTAAGTAATCAACTCAGTAATTTTCATGGTCATATCTAAAGGTTACAATTTTTACTCTATTCACATAAGAAGAAGAATGAATAGGCGTATGAATAGGCTATATGTGGGTCTTTTTCGAAACTTTCCCCTAATGGGATTCTTTGGGGCTTTTTTTTTTTCCTTACTCAGGACATATTGAGGATACAAAATCAGTTGAGTTTGCTTCTGTTGCAATTTGTTCAAGGTTGACCCCCATTTTGGCTTAAAATGACTGGACTACAATGTCATTAGACATAATCCATGTCATTAGAATCAATGAATCCATGTCATTAGACACAACATGCACATATGTGCAGGCCAATGTTTTTTTTTTGCGGTGATGATGGTGTCACAGTGACGAGCTCAGACCCGCGGTAGGCGTCACGTGACCGCGGTATTGCGGTAATACGGTAACCGTCCCAGCCCTATTTGGTACAGTATTCTGATAAACAACATATTTGCATGATCCTGCAATATAAGCTTTGCTGTGATGACAGTTCTCAGAGAAAAGCAACATCTTCTGCGACAGTAAGTCACCGTGAAGAATGTTTCATTGCCGCTAAGAGACAGAGTCGACTTGATACTGCATCTCTGTCTCACGACACTTTCATGCACCTTTCCGCCATATTCTTATCTCTCTCAGGACGGAGACTAAGCCGAACAGTGTGAAATGTTCTGTACGTCCCAGCGATAGAGCAATGGGACTTGTGGACTGAGACAGGCTCTGGCATCGACGGAGGTCACCCAAGGTCAGCCGCCTCCACAGTCTGGTTCAATCTGTGTAGCGTTTGACAATTCACAAGAGACTACGCCTGATCCGACTGGGATGAGGATTAATGTGATAGATGTGTTTGGTTTAGGCTCTGAAAGAAAATTAAAAGCATCAGCCGTAAATTAATATACTTTTTGCGGAGTCAGTTAGATTAATGATGTCGCTACTGGTTCAGGTTGACCTTTCCACACCTTCATGATAGAAACTGGTTATTGCCTTAAAGAGAAACAGGCATGTGAATAACCTCTGAATGCTTACCAGTCGGGTTGTAAATCATGCTTGTTATTGAAAATAAAGCTGTTTTTGAACAAAAAATGCTAAGCGACTAAATTATGTCATTGGATGTCCTTGGACACTATCTATTGCTGCTTCCAGAAGCCTGTTTACAAACGTACAATAATGCCAGAGGACATAAATATGTAAGTACAGGGATGACAGAGAAATTCACTGCGCCAGACAAAAAGAAATGTTTCCAATTTAGTTTGGAAAGCACAGCACAATAAATGAGTCTACGGCGTGCTACAGCGTGATTAAGAGACTACATACACTGTAATGCAAATAAAAGTGAAAAAATAATATCTGACATTTTAGTGCAACGTAGACAACCTGTTTAATCAACAATTGGATGGATGGATGGATGGATGGATGGATGGATGGATGGATGGATGGATGGATGGATGGATGGATGGATGGATGGATGGATGGATGGATGGATGGATGGATGGATGGATGGATGGATGGATGGATGGATGGATGGATGGATGGATGGATGGATGGATGGATGGATGGATGGATGGATGGATGGATGGATGGAATATTGTGAGAATCTACTAAACGTGCTTTAGTTTTAATTCTATACTTCTCACTACCTAAAAAAACGAATCAAAAACACCTTGAATTCATTCAATATCATGGTAGCTGTTCCATTTTCTCCTCAGACTTTCCTCACAGATCTGATATCGGCACATCTCAACCAGCGGCAGCTGCGAGTGGGCTCTTATCACGGCACAGAGACAACAAAATGGGAATGTCATGAGAGGCCAGCTTGCTGAAGACAGAAGATGTGAAGAGACTAGTAAAAAGTACTGGGAGTCCCAAAACCTAAATGCTGCAGCAGAGCACTCCATCAGTGGAGATCCTCTGCACAGATTACAGCCAGACTAACACACAAACACACACGAATGGAGGACTCTCAGAAACAACCAATTACTATATGGCAGCACATCCTACAGGATTACAGTGAAAGACATTACGATACTGCCAGGGAGAAACATTAAGGGATGCACTTCTGCATATTTATAGGGATAAATCAAATATCAATTGACTATGGCCATAAATGTTTCTTTGCATCTGCAAAATTACATATTTTCATAATCGACTCATTGGTGGATGATTTGAGTGACTTGTCCACATAAAGGAAGCCCCAGCGCTTTTTCCCCCAAGTGAATTAATTAATTCACTGTCAAATAAAGTTTGTTAATGACCTTTTCTTGATTTCATTAATGATAAATGACTAAATAATCATAATATTTACATTTTTTAATTAAAACTAAGAAAAATAACATCTCAAGATCATTTTTTCTGAAAAATTTTTTTTTCCTTATTGAATAATTTAATCACGATCAATTATTACATTGAACCGAATATAAAAAAAAAAGAAATTGGTAAAATTTTGCACTAAAATTCTATTTCTGTTAACTAAAATTTTGATGTAATTTTAATGTGATTAAAGTGACTAAAAAGAGTAAATATGAAATGACAAAATACAGAATAATATGTCAAAAGTATGACTAAATTAAACGCTGTGTAAAAACAGTAATTAAGCTGTCACTTCTAACAGTCTAGACACTTGCGCAGCGGCCTTTCAAAAGAGGAACTAACAGATATTTAACCAAAAAATAGGCTTAAAAACTATAACCTTTTATTGCAAAAAAACTATCAAGAGTCCTCATGCAAAAGAGAATGTAATATAGAGCAGGACAAACTATAAAGTTCTCAACAATCCAGCAGTTTGTTAAGCTTTAGTTCTACTGCAAACTCGTTTTAAAGACGCTTGAGAGTCAGTCGCACACCATGAAGAAACAATCACCAGAAAAATACTGGCCTTTAATTTTTTCACAACACCTTGCTAATAAATCTGTAGAATCTGGGGACATTGGTCGCACCGGTCGATCTGAAGCATAGAGATATATATTCCTCATTAGCGTCTGTTTCTATGGGCTGCTATACATAAGCCGTCCGCCATATTGGAACAGACAAAGCTGGTCCGTGAACATTCGAGAGCAAGTTGACTATGCGTCTGCAACCATAGTTAGATGCATGTATGAATATCTATATGCAATAGACTTCAACAGATGATTTTCAAAACTAGCACAATACAACAAGACAAAGGCGTTAGCTTACACAACATTAAAAAGTTGCCATAGTTTAAAAACTTTAACTTTAATACACACAAACCAACACAATCTCGACTATGAAAGGTTATTCCATTTCTTCAAAACACTCAAAGAAGCAGCAGTACGTCTCAATTATATTGAGAAGTGAGTCTCCCTTTCAATGTACCACCACTGAAAATACTGAACTTAGCAGTCAGCCTCAATAATTGACTATTTTATCATTATCTTTTTATAATAACTGACTCTGGATGCAACCACCATCTCTTATTTTCTTCAATTACATCCTACAAATCAATTGCACACCATTATAGAAACATGCAACTAAAACAATAACGCAAATAAACATCTAACTCAGGGTAAGGTTGCACCAGCCATTCATAAGTTCTCACTTAAATTGGAATGTAAAGTGCACAATAGAAGCTCAGTTTGTAACTAACTTTGTACTTTATCCTGTTGCACCATTCGTTGTTAAAGGGGTAATTCACCACTGGCAAAATGGGCTTTCAATAAAATGTGTCTGCCTATGTATTGGAAAGGTGAAAAAAAAAAATGTAATTGGTGCTACCTGACTAGAGAAAACAAGAGAAAGAAGCCTACTCTTACAATAACTGCTTTGTTAAAGGGATAGTTCGGAGTAAAATCAACCTAGGGTCCTTTGCACAATGACCTCGAGCCAAACACCCCCCCAGAAGCCTTTTTTCCCTTGGTCGATCTTTATTAAAGTTAGAGGTTATTTAGAGATATCAGCCGGATGGCTTAGTGCAGGCGCTAATTTTTTCCGAAGTGTTAACAACTTGGTGTTAACTAATAATTGTTGCAAACTGGTACTATCAACAAAATATTAGTGCATCCCTGGAACTGGGCGTCGTTACACTACATCCTCATGCATCGCTTTCTGCCAGGACTTTTACAGGCTTTTCCCAAATAGTGTTATTTAAATAAACTCCTGATGTACTTACAAACTTTCCAATGGCTCGTTTTATGAGTACAGAACCTATTTGTACTTCTGTAGAAGTTTGGTACCATTCTGGGCATTATTAGTGGGGTAATTTACGAGATACAACCTTGGATCCACTAAGCCATTTGGCTGATATCTCTAAATAAGCTCTAACTTCAATCATGTTTGACCAAGGGAAAAAAAGGCTTCTGGGGGGCGGTGTTTGGCTCGAGGTCATTGTGCAAAGGACCCTACACTCTCAGAAAAAAAGGTACAAAAGCTGCCACTGTGGTGGTATCTTTTCAAAAGGTACACCTTTGTACCTAAAGAGTGCATATTAGTCCCTCAAAGGTACATATTAGTACCTAAATGGTACATATTAGAACCCTTTTGAAGGGTTCTGTCCCATTGACAGCTTTTGTACCTTTTTTTCTGAGAGTGTAGGTTGATTTTACTATGAACCATCCCTTTAATAACCCTCTGCAGATCTGACTGTTCGTGGGCAGGGATACAAAAATGCAGAATCATCTGTCGTTTTCACCAAAGCTACCAGCTAAATTGACACTTTAAAGGCCGAATCTAGCTCGTAAGCTCTCTGTAAAATAATGCGTAATCACATAATTTACGTTTACCCTCAATGTTCCAATAGCAGCTTTACAATTTGTGTATTTAGGTTTATTCTTGATTTCAACTTCCTTTGCCTCACGCAACTAGCAATAAGTATAAATTTCCACTTAGTTATAAATAATAGAAGTATTTTACCATGTAAATTACATTAAGAAAACTGTATTTGAAATGAATAAGGATCAATAAATAAATACTGATACAAAAAAAATACAGATTTTATTTGACATGCACGACAAGGACCGACGCACAAAGTCGGATTTGTGTTGAAAAGCAGTAATTTATTCACATAATTTCTCTCTTACTCCTGGTCAGAGGCTTCTGTAAATATTTAGTTTATATGTAGAGTTACATTTCAAATATGTTTAATATTGCAATGCAAAAATATTTAGCAGTGTGTAAAGTGTATATTAGTGCCCATTTACGTCAAAACAAGGTTAAGTTGTAACTTACGCACAGCTGATGTAACTGGCCCGAGAAATATAGGCTTGATTTCACAGACAGGGCTTAGACTAATCCAGGATTAAGCCTTAGTTCAATTAGGACATTTAAGTAGTTTTATAAACGTGTCTTTTTTTGCCAAACAAAACAATGGCACTGACATATTTTAAGATATACCAGTACACGTTAAAAAAGCTTAAACATGCATTTTAGTCTGGGACTTAAGCCTTGTCTGTGAAACCGGGGTATAAACTATTCAGAAAATCTTCCAAAATAACTGCTTTTAAAATAAACACAACCTTTGTATTTTGTGGCAAGGCACTAAACTAACATGCAAAACCCTCATTCATGCATCGGTTTAAAAGCAGCAGGCGTTTGATGTGTATTTGCTTAATGCGGTCACAGTCTGGGAGTGTAGAGTCCAACGGCATCAGGGATGATATGAACACAGGATTGAGGAGTGGCGGTGAGCGCCAAGAGCCCAGGAGTGCCGTATTAAGGCAAGACACCACAGGTGAAGAGGGTTAAAAAACGATTATATATCACAATATGTCCTTTGTTAATTCATCATGGTACATGAAGACTTACATTTTTTGTATTGCATGCTTTCTGAAATGTTAAAATATGCAGATGAGACATTTGCCTCAATTAAAAAAATGTACTCATTTGCATATATTCCCAAACAGAAATATGAACATTGGTTCAAAATTATTGTTGAAATATTGGAGTTAAAGGTTTTTACACAAGGGAATTGTTGTTTTTTTTATAACTCCATAAATCAGAAAATACTGTCAACAGCCAGGAAAAAATCTATAAAATCAGATGAATGATTTATAAACAACACCCTTTAATAAAAACCTTAAGAAAATAGGAATAAAACTGATTGGATAACTAGTTCAGAGCAGAAGGAAAAAAAACTCATTTTAAGAAAGATATGTTTTGTATTGCGTCAGTAAATCAACAGACGCAAATAGGAAAAAGTGTCATAAAATAAACACTCAAATGTGTATTTTGGATGTTTTCTTTCCACTAGTCTGAAAGAAGTGAAGTTATAGAAGAAAAATAGCCCAAAGTCTCAATTTATGAAAAAAAAAAACAATGGTTTGCCTGTAGTGTCTTGTCTTATAGTTGGCATGAAACAGAAGTAGCAATAGTATTTTCTTCCCTATTGTGATGTATATCCAAGTTAAACGGCTTTTGGAACAAGAACAAAATGTAGGACGGACGGGGCTCGATTTTATCAATTTTGAAATTTGATTGGATGGTTGTGGTTTGCTATTGGCTGATCTCATGTGAGTGACAGGTTGAGCCCCGCCCTCAAGCCAGTCAATAAAAGAAGAGATGCTGCAAGTTATTTTGATTAAAGATTACAATGCACATTAATTTAAACTAAACAAAAAGATGTGGATGGATTAATCACATATAAGAAATACTGCAATACTGCATAAAACAAGACTTTATTTCATGGTGACTTTCAAGAAAAGAAAGACACCCAAGTAGTCGTGAATTGTTCTGAAAAATGATGGTGTCGTCAAAAAACGGCGAATAAGTGAATCTATCGGCTGCAGGGGGGAGGATGAGTGGGAGAGAGAGAGAGATGAAGCAGGTTGTGCTGCAGGACGGGGACGCTTGCAGAGAGCAAACACTGGGAAACGTCTGCATCACCTGCTCTTGCACGGTCAATGCACTAACAACAAAGCAAAGCCAGTCACCGGTGGCACAATGCGCACACTGAGCTCGGGACCTCTGATCTACGTTTGTGTTGTCTAATGAGGATCACAAGCCAACAATCGCCGCTGGCGTCTTGTTAAAATCTCTGAAAATGTGTGGCACGGTTCCACGGCATAGCCGGTGGGCTGACCCAGAAAGCCATGCTTGGTCGCCCGAGTCAAAGGAGCGCTGATCCATCCGTTTAAACGTCTATCCTGACCCCATCTGAGATATGAATCATGGCTCTGCATCAGCAAAATCCGCTGCGGAGAGCGTCCGGCCGCTGACTATGAATTAATGAGCACTCCATCATCTCCCAAAGCTGCCATCTACCCATTCATTTAGCAGCCCACTCGTACAAATCATCCAAAGCCAATATTAAGAGTCTAACAGCTGAGTAACCCCTCCCACTGGCATCTGGGATAATGCCGTCACTGAGATAAATGCTACAACCCAAGGGTTTTATTCCAAACCTGCGAGGAATCTTGAATTGGGTTCTAGTAAAGGTCTTTAACAAAACTTTTCTTCCAGAGTTAGTCTGGTTTCCCCAACTGGGGTGCGTTCCCAAACAACGACGTAACTCGCTGCTTAAAGCTACACGGTGTAGGATTTTCTCCCATCTAGCGGTGAAATTGTTTATGACTACCAACTGAATATTACTTTCTAGCCCCTCCCATTCCGAGGGCGTTTTAACTCCTACGGTGGCCGTATTATTTCAAATCTGCCGGCAGTCGCGAGTAATCTCCCCCTTGCATTCGTCACGGTGCCACTGAGTGTCAAAACGCGAAAAGCGAAGCTTGAATTTCCAGGTATGTCCCTCTTTGGCTAATGTATTTTCAAGATGGAGGCGCAACATGGCTGCCGCCATTCGATCGACTCGCTCGTATGTATTCTAAATGGCAGATTCTACGCTTACAAGAATACTTGATTAGTTGGTAGAAGTAATTACACATTAATGAGCACATATCATTTTGAAAGAACAAAGTGTTTTTTGCTATGAATCAACTTAAAAAATTACACAGTGTAGCTTTAACTACCATAGTATGATACATCGTTGAAGAAATCAAACTAGGCAGTCACGACTGTTTCCCTAAACCATATTGTCGCAAAGTGGTCGTTCAACCACGCTGGTTTATGACGTCACGCAGGTGTTGGAGTAATAACTTCTTTTAATTAATCTGTTTGAGATCGAATTAACGCTAGATGTTTTGCTATAAATTACGGACATTGCATATAAGGACTATTTCTCATTTTTCTCAGTTATTTTGCTTTATTTCCAGATTCAATCATAGGCTCGTTCTAACACACTAGAGCACGTTCGCACATGCGCAGTCTTCAAAAACTACGCTTTAAATCTCGACAAACTAAACGACGTAAATGACGTTTGTATGTATTCTAAATAAAAGACACAGGTTGTAATGAATGTCTGCTTGCTTATTTTGCTCAAGATAAGGATTTATTGAGTCCACATGTCATGCAAACTAGAAACTCTGCTTCTAACCACAGGTCGAGAGCTGTCGTTCCAACTACACAACTTTGCAATGCTGTTTGCGATTGTTCGTTGGAACGATGGTTTCAGGAAACACCGACTCATTGAACTATGCTGATAACGACAGAACTTGCGAACATAGTTGGCTAACGATGCTTTTGGGAAACGCACCCCTGGATGGTGAAGGTGCCCAATCTTAAAGGATTAGTTCACCTCAAAATGAAAATTTACTGATAATTTACTCACTCCAGTGCCATCCAAGATGTTCATGTCTTTCTTTCTTCAGTGGAAAATAAATAAGTATTGTGAGGAAAACTTTTCAGGATTTTTCTCCACACAATGTACTTCAATGGCAACCAGAATGTTGAAGTTCAAATCAATGCCGTTTCAAAGGGCTCTGCACGATCCCAGCCGAGGAATAAGGGTCTTGTCTAGCAAAACGATCGGTCAGTTTCTAAAAAAAAATATAAATTTATATACTTTTTAACCACAATTGTTCGTCTTGTGCTGGTCTGCGACGCGCCACGTATTACGTAATCACTTTGGAAAGGACATGAAAAAAAAGAAGAAAATAATAATAATAAATTAAAACAAAGATGTCGGACGATTTTGAGGTTGGAGGAGAAAATTAGATGGAATTTTTCGCCCTTCCCTACCTTTTTGAACCGGAGTACACAGACAAATAACTTTTGACCTTTCCAACGTGACGACGCAATGTGTGGCGCAGAAGTTTAAGCACAAGATGAACAATTGTGGTTAAAAAGTATATAATTTTTTTTTTTTTTTTTTTTAATTACCGATCATTTCGCTAGATAAGAGCCCATTCCTCAGCTGGGATCGTGCAAAGCCCTTTGAAACGGCATTGATTTGAACTTCAACATTCTGGTTGCCATTGAAGTCCATTGTGTGTAGAAAAATCCTGAAATGTTTTCCTCAAAAAACTTAATTTCTTTTCCACTGAAGAAAGAAAGACGTGGACATCTTGGATGGCATTGGGGTGAGTAAATTATCAGGAAATTTTCCTTTTGAGGTGAACTAATAATTTAAAAGGAGTATGTTCCTCACATTTACAATAGGGATGCATCAATTTTGACAGCTGGAAATGTTTGGCTAAAAGCAAGAAAAAAAAAAAAACACTTGCTCAAAATAATTGCCTGATAGAAACTTTAACATGGAGGGAAAAGCAACATGCATGTACAATTATTCAGGTAGCTTGTTAATCAGTTACACTAATTGGAGGTGTTATGAGTAAGTTAAGTGTGATCACTATAAAATGTAATATAATTGGTTGTTTTGGGGGAAGGGGGTTTTGTTTTAGCCAAGAGGTTTCATCACAAGTTTCCATGCCAGAAAAATTAGCTCAACACGGACCAATGTTTTATGCCCACTGGTTAGGTGAAAAATGTGGGGCTAAAAATACGGGAAAATAGAGCATAACCCCTAGCTGAAAACATTGCATAACAGAAACATTGACATAAGAGAAAGCAAAGCAGCATGCTTGTGAAATTCAGGTTAACATATTAGCATATTCACCATACAACAGCTTATTAAAAATGAAATAAGCATATATATATACACACACAAACACAATTAATAGAATTGATTTTTCCAAACAAAGGTTAATTATAAAGTTAATCATTGTCAGCTTCAGCCAAGAATATTCATTTCAGTGCATCACTAGGTTGCCAAGAATAAAAACTGGCTCCACTACAGATAATTTTTTTTTTAACCGTTGGCAAACCAGAAAAAAAAGTTTGCAAAACAACACCCGACTGATAACACAAAATTAAACAGAGGTCTAATCAGCAAAGCCGTCGACAGTGGAAAAGCACAATGTGGCGCCATTCAGATGAATAAGCAGCATCTAATTTTTATTCCTGTCATGTTTATTTTAATAGTCACATTTAAATAAATCCCGACTGAGAATTAACATCACATAGGAAATTAAAACGATTAAAAAAATGAAAACTCATAGACTGTGATGAGCCATGTTTGTTTAAGGGCAGGTTATGCAGAAACATAATCAGTGACGTAATCACCAGTAACGTTTCAGTGGAAAAGGAGTTTCTTTATCCAATTAGATCGGACTATGAAAAGCTCATCTGCAGTCAAAGCCAAATAATCCTAATATTTCATACTGAAATCGCACAATTGAGCGCTGAACTAAGCTGTCAGCTCCTGGCTCGTGTGTCAAAACAATCAGAGGGCCAAGCGTCATTTACCCTTTCACACTATTTCAACTTTCCCCATGGCTCTCGGAGCGAGTGAACGAGAGAGAGCGACTGAGAAAGAGAGAGAGAGCGACTGAGAAAGAGAGAGAGAGAGAGAGAGAGAGAGAGTGAGGGAAGTGGGCCTCACATGATTCAACAGTCATAGGAAGCATTAGGAAGCTTTTCATCACTGTGGACTCACTCCACCCATCCATCGACCCACTTAACTGTCCTAAAACCACAGCATCTCGCGTTACTGCTGCTCTGGAAATGAGGAAACGCTCACACACAGCGACAGCGAGTCAAACACACACACACACACACACACAGCTTAATAAGTGAGGAGCATTTCATTCAACAGCATCTGAAGGACAGATGACAGTTTCAGGCAGCCGATGTGGAAACACCTGCAGTGGACTAATGTGTGTTTTCATTTGCCTTTCTTTCCAAACACACCCAGTTCACTACAGTTAGTCGGATTGACTAAATGACATTCGCTAAATGACAATTTAACTAGTTAATCTGAGAGAAACCTTGTATTGTAACTGGTTTATGGCACCTGTCCACATTTTCAGTGACCTTGGAAGAATATTTCCTATTCATTTTCCCTTATAGGGATATATATATATAAAACACACACACACACACACACACACACACACACACACTTAAGTACGAAGACTGCCTTGATTAGCTATACATGTATATATGTATGTGTGTGTATATATATATATATATATATATATATATATATATATATATATATATATATAAACACACACACACACATTTAAGTACGAAGACTGCTTTGATTAGCTTGAATTAGCTTGCTTCAATTCCCAGATTGGTAGAGATTTCTTTGCAGAATCATGGGTAATGTAGTTTCTCGCCAGGAATTCTGCTGTTAAACATGATTATTTTGAAAATAAGTTTAAATAATGCAGGCTTGTTGCATTTCAACAAAAGCATAAACCATCATAAGCACAATCAAATTAAAACTACCCATTTAAAAACTTTATATAATGTTAAATATTATATCTAAAAACAATATATTTAGTTTATAACAAAATGTGCTTATATTGAAATATTTAAGTACTTTGAGAGCGTAGGGAGGCCAACTCGATTACGTCGTATGCAGTGCTTTATGGGAGTGGGCGGAGCCAACAAGATTGTTTTCGACTTTCTTATTGGTGGAATTTTCTGCACAGTATCGTGGGAAATGTAGTTCTTCACCATGAATTCTGCTGTTCTGCCGCAAGTTGAAATAATGCGGGCTGACGGCTTCAACAGAAGCAAAAACTATCGATTAACAACCTCATAACTCACAGTAGGCCTGACTTTGAAGGTTTATAAGTTAGAAAATCAATTTCCCAAAGAAGTTTTTACTTCTGGAATCCAACTGTTGCACTCTATTGGGACTGTTTCAAGCCTGACGCATATCCAATGTAAATGTGTATATGCTAAAAATCAGGTTGAAAATTCTAAACTTACATGTGAAAAGGTTAAACGTCAACTAATGTTCACTAAACTGAATGATTAAAATCACTTTCGTCTACCACTGATCAAACAAGCAGACATTCCCAACCAGAACTCACGTCACTGGTCAAGTCAGTGTTGCTATGACCCATCTAACATCTACACAACACACACACATTCGTAAAGAGCACGCCACAGTTGAATAAGTGACCTTTGCAACTTTTCCCTCGTTACATCTCACCACATCGCTCCATTTATTTCCCACTCCAGTCAGAAATGCCCCAGAAAAAAAGAGTCAGATTGCACCTCTAAAACAAGTACACTTAAATAACATCACAAAAAGGTTATTCCATTCAGTCAAATGCACTGCCGTTCCGACTAACCTCTAATGCTCTTTGGAGTGCATGTTATTTCAATGCATTCCCCCTTTAATTTGCAACACAAGGCATGAGCGAGACACGGGGAGTGAGGGAGCTCATCCTCCTCCTCTTGTACTGTTGCCCAATCTGTGGCCTGTTAGGCAGTAGGCGGAAACTAATGACCAACATGAGTGTGTTCATGAGCTGTTTATTTTGCAGCATTCCCAAGACGCAGCAACAGCTGCCAAGCAAAAGCCAAAAGAGATCGGTCTTTAGCCAGCGACACAACAAGAACAGCCTTTCAGCGGCCAGCGCAACCTTTGCTTCGCACGCCGCTCCAGGTGTAGATCACAGGTCATCTCCTTCAACACCTCGATTATTCGCCTCTGTTCCTCATCTTCCTTTTCGAAGACCATTGGAGAAAGACAAAGGGTTCAATAGTAGAGCTCCAGGAGTAAACATCCGATTTACTGTGTCCATAGAAAAATGTATTTTTAGTGAAAATGCAAAAACTGTTCAGGATGATTTAAGCTTCTGTAGTCGGTATGATTTCAACTTCATTAAAAATTTCACCAGTTATATACACTGGTAGACCAAAACAAAGTCGCTGTTTGGATTCAAATAGGCAAATGCTTAAAGGGATATTTCACCGGTTATTATTAAGCTTTGTATCAGTAGAAACCCGGTAGTATTTTCGAGTGACCGTGCTTCCCCCCCTCATGTCCCCCTGAGACGAGAGATTTCTGTATTGTGTGTCTGGAAAAAAAACTCAGATGACGCAAAAATCATCATTTAGCTCATCAGAGGCTTTTCTGTCCAGAGGCGAGAGACTCCAGCCAGTAGGAGGAGCTCGTCCCGCATATGTTCAACCCGCCCATAGGGGGATCTCACCATAAAACGCCGTCTTTTCAGTTTCGAGTCGACTAGTAGCCTAGTTGTATCATTTCTCCCGACACTGCCCTCTGTAACCGGGAGGCGTGGCTTGGGAGTGTCCTCGTAGGGCAGCGAAGCAAGTGCATTCTGGGAGTTGTAGTCTTTCATCCACATGAGCCAAAAATACATTTTCTGGCTTTTCTCAGTCTAGAAGGCACCAACTTCTAAAATAATTTCACATTTCTACTACATAAATGGCCCAATTTAAATACACAATCATCTTTCCAGCGGTGAAATATCCCTTTAAGAGTCTATGATTGGATCATTTTTGCAGTGATTATGATGTTTCTAGCATGTTATATTCTCCTAACCCTATTTGATGGAGTGTGTGGCTTTTCATTTCTAAAACAACCATGTAGGAAGACACATCATGGCCATGTTCATATCATTTTCACAAATTCATTGAAAGTCTTTGGGATGTGCTGGAGGAGACTTTACAGAGTGCTGGACCCTTGCATTATCAAAACAAGATCTTGACCAAATACTGATGCACCTCTTGATGGAAATAACATCACAACATTTATTTCCATCAAGAGGTGCATCGATTTTTGGTCAAGATCTTGTATAAGGTCTGGACTCAGAGGTGCCAATTCATGTGTGAAAATGATTCTTCATGCTCCCTCCCAAACAATCTTTCACAATATGAGCCTGATGAATCTTGGCTTTATCATCCTGGAATATGGCCATGATGTGTCTTCCTACATGGTTGTTTAAGAAATGAAAAGCTACACACTCCTTCAGTTAGGGTTAGAAGAACTGTTGCCAAACATATAACATGCTAAAAAACATAATCACAGCAACAATGATCCATTAATAGACTCTTAAGTAGTTAGCCTACTTTTGAAATTGTAATGTACCTTTTTATTTTATTTTTAACTCTTTAGGTGACCTAGGTTAAATGTGCTCGGTATTATTTATGCTGTTTTTTTTGTTTTTTTTAAATTGTGGTTGGAATTTTTGTTGTTCTTTCTGTTAAAGTTGGAAAATGTTCAATAAATATATATATTAAAAGAGTAGTTAGCCTACATTATTTAAATCCAAAAGTGACTTTTTGTTGGCCGGGCAGCTTATAATAATAACATATATTATATACAATATATTTAGATGTACACAAGTATATTTTATGCATACATTTAAATATTACAGAGTTAACAGCTTTCTACAAAGCCAATCGTTTTAAAGATATTTGGCTTACAATGCATCTTGGAAATGCAATGGTTAGTTTTTCTCAAAGAATGTATTAATTCCTTGCAGGGGAAAAAAAAAACGTGAATTGGAAAAGCATGGGCGCTCACATTTGCGCTCTTTTGGGATTAAAAAGAGTTACGAATTCTCTGCACGGCGACCACAGCAAAAGCCTGCATCCCAGCGTCCTCTGGCTAGCCGTGCTATTCCTGGGTGACACAGAAAAAGCATCCTCGCACACTGCAGTGCTTTTTAAGGAATTCTGACAGACTTGAGCCAATGGATCAAATACCACAAGCCACTTGCTGCTTCTGAGCGTCGCTCCTTCTCGAAATCCCTTGGCGACTTTGTGCCAGTATAATGAATGACCCCATATCACTCTTAATCTCTGGCCATCCGCCATTTGCCGCTGCAGTAACATGAGCAAGTTCCTCACTGGGTCAGAGTTTCTCCCATTGCAGGTCTTAGATCAGTATGAAGATCCACAGGCACATTTCAAGTGCGTGAGCAACAGTTTCGGGCCTCCAGGTATCGTCAGCGCAGCAGTAAAGGGGTCCAGGGAGTCTGTGCGCTCACGGTAATCCACAGAGAGAAAGAAAAAGAAGGTGCATTCAAGCAAAAGACGACGCACATGACTCAGTCCTCAGATTTGTCCGGCGTTGAGATTGCAGCTGGATCATCGGAGGGTATGGCGTGTCCCAGGCGAGTTGGTCTAAGTAAAGCAGACAGTGATGCAGCGTCCACATGCCTCAGTGGAGCAGGAAAGGTCCAGAAAGGGTTAGGTTGTCAATCCTGACGTGATGAGATGCATCTCGTGAGTTTCAGCTCAAATCCTTGTGTTAAATCAGCCTCCAACTGCCTTGAAAAGCTCAGCCCTGGACTGGGTTGGGAACAAAACTACAAAGCACACACCATGCATACAAATTTTACATGAAGTAGGAAGCAAGTTCAATAGACCATAGTGGTGAAAATAATGTCCTTTCTAAAAAAAAAACAGCTGTACATCTATATTCATCTATTCATTCCAGACCGCCAAAGACGGGCTTTGCTTAAAGATCTTCTCACATGCAATGTAAACCATTCAGAAGTTCAATTTAGCGATAAAGTAAAACCCTATTCAGATGCACCATTTTTTCACCATAGATAAATGTGCATGATATGCTACTGATAATGCTGCTCTAATAATAGGTAGGTTTAGTCATATAATAATAGGTTTGGTCATATTAAAGCACCGATGACGAAGAAAATAAAGTAATTGTGTTACTTTATATCAGTAACTCTTCCAACAACCAATGCATTTTAATGCATATTTAAATATGACATATCGATGCATATTTGCATATTAAAATGTCATGGCCGCAAATGAAGTGTAAACAAAAAACCCTGAAATTAACACTTGCTATTTTCCTTAAAAATCACAAAAAAACGGCACAAGCAAAGGGTATTATTCTGATACTAAGCAAATCATTGATGTGAATAATCTCAAAATAGCCAAATATGACACCAATAAGCAACCAGGCTCATTTTTAACACATTCACTGATTAAAATAGTCTTGAAAAAGCCACATTCACTACTAATTTAAAACAGCCCATTACGGTCTAAAAATAACATATCGATCAGCTCCTCTCCAGCCAAGACACGCATCCAATCAAACACACCACGACCGGCTAAACGAAAAACAGTGCATGAAAACCACATGAAGGGCGCAACAGTTTTTGTCCTAAACATGCAGTAGACAAGAGCTGAACAAACAAGGGTTAATATGATTCACTGGGTGGAAAACCAACAAGTTGAGCCTGTTCAACCAACAGAGCATTGAATCACACGGGCCTGTCAAGCCCTCCTTCACTCCGTCACCCTCACGGTAATTACTTTCTTTTTTTTTCTCAAACAGGGTGGGAAAGAGCTTGTGTATGCCTTCAGTGTGCGAGCAAAAGCATTTATGAAAACGATATGGTATGAGTGTGTGTGTGTGTGTGTGTGTGTGTGTGTGTGTGTGTGTGTGTGTGTGTGTGTGTGTGTGTGTGTGTGTGTGAGGGGGCGGCGATCTGAAATCACGGCTGCTGTCAAACAAGCAAGAGAGAGCGAAATATCCTCCTTCCGCCAGGAGCTGAACCTCCAACTCACTTGATAAAACAACGGGCTCCTTCGAACGTATATCCTTCCTCCCATCCGGTGGGTAAATCTGAAAAGGAGACACATGAGGACTATGAGTTTTGCATGCAAAAAAAGCATCTTTCAAGAGTGAGTGGCTGCAGCGGGCAGCACATCTCTCAATGATCTGCAGATCTGCCCACAAGCATTGCTGTGCTCCTAATGCATCTGTGTACTGCAGCTCAACATGTCACTGTGGATCATTCACCTTGCACTGTGACAAAGAAACTGTTATTGCTTTCATAAATCAAGTATTACGGATCTCAGGCGTATGGAAGTTTCAAAATAAGAGTGCTATGAGGAACATGCATGCTGTCAAATGATCTAACGAGTGCCATATAAATGACAGCTGTCAATCAAACGGACCTCGCGGGGGGTTAATGACCATGCAACCCTTAGGATATGTAAATAAGCAATGCGAGTTGTCAAATACCGCGCGTTCAGGTGTACTGCATGCATGCAACGCGACGCGAACGCGCTGACATTGTGCGCGTCGCGTTCTGCCACAGCTGCGGTTCTGCAGCTGCATTGATTGCATTTCTCCGCGCTATTCTCACGCACTGATTTTCCCCACTGATAAACGCAGTTAAACGCCTCTTACCTGGAGTTTTTCTGTGCCCTGTAATGACGGCTTCTCCCGTGACTGGATGCAGCCAGGTTGTGCTCTTCGCTTCTTCACTGTTGGGTGAGGAAAAAGGGGGAGAGAAGGTGAAAATTAAACAACCGACGAGAGGCATTCGAGACGAAACGAGCCCCAACTTTCCACCCCGCGGATATTTACTTGATAAAGAACACGCGTCCGTCCCGGGTCACGCCGTAACTCCATGAGGAAGGCAGGCACGACAGCCAGTCCGGGTTCAGGTCCGCCGCCATGTCTGAGCACTGAGAAGCGCTCGAGCTCGGAAACTCGGGATTCCTTAGCAACGGTGTCCAGGGCGCAGGCGGGAGAAGCGAGAGAGCCTCTGAGGGGGCGGGGTTTACGCGCGGACCAATCACATGACGCGATGACGCGATTCGTTTATTTAGTATTCGAATTACATTCTTTGTTTTTGTTTTGTGTTCGTTGAATATTATAAAAATCCACGCAAAGTTTAAAGTTGTAGGCTATTTGTTGTAGTACCTTATGAAAACGTTTTTATTATTATTATTATTTTTAGAAAATAAAAAAAAAACATCAAACTGTAAAATAATATTTGGAAAACGTAGAGTTTAAGTATGCATTATGTTTTTTTATTAATACTACATTGAACGAAATAAAGTTAAGGTTAACAATAAATAAGTGTAAATAAACATTGTTTTTTTGCCTGACGATATGTTATTAAACATCATAATAAAACAATATTGGGAAAAAACTATGATGCATTCAGTGTCAATACTGACCGTTTGTAAACATCTGTTGTTGCTTGGTTCATAAATGAGGTACATTTTGAGAATTTTCATTTGTAAATAAAATATTTTGCCATTAAAATCATAAAATTAACTATATAAATGGATAATAATTAAAGAAATATTAAAATAAAATAATAAATTGTATTAATAAATAAAATATTTATTAATATAAAACTAAAATAAATAAAAATAAATATAAAAATAGTAAAATAAAACAAACTTAAAGCAGGATTTCATGGGGGTAAAACTTAACATTTAAAGAAATTAACATTGAAAGTAAAATGTGATCCGTCACTTTCAAACATTACATAAATATCTTCATGTGTAACATTTTAATTTGGCTTTATTTTGTGGGGTAAATAAATCAACTTTATTTAGGCTATATATTACATTTAAAACAAAATAACATTTTTGTTTACAGAATACATGATACTAGTACAAAAACACAGTCATGACATTACAATTACTGCTGTGATTAATCGCACCCAACATAAATGTTTGTAAAAAAATTAGACACACACACACATTTATATATACATATAATTATATATTTACAAACATTTATGTTAGATGCGATAGTTGAATCGATTTGACAGCACTAATACATCAGTGTTTTTTTTTTTTGTTTCTTAACGGTATATTCAGAATTATTCACAGCACTTCAGCTTCACATTTTCACAGGTTTGAATAATGTGAACTCATGCTGTGGTGACTGTTAACCCAAACATAGCGGCTCTTACCGTTCAGAGTGTCTCTCTCAGGTCAGTCTTCAGATACGAGTGTGAAATGTTGTCATCATGTCTTCTACACAGCTCGATCAGTGATCTCCTCATAGATGACCCTCATCTGATCTCATCTTTACACTGAACCGTGTGTCCAGACACTGAACGACCTTATAGTGGCTCCCTCGTCTCTTAACTGGCTATAAATCCAGCCAATTAGTAATCCAGTCTGTCCAAAGAGCTTAAAACAGATTAGCACTGGTGTCTAGAAGACTAGGGATCCGTCTAGTGCTGGTTGCTCTTCCGTTATTTATGGATAAAGCATTTTATCAGCTAAGTTATTAATGAAAGTAGATGTTTACATTTTTCGCGTGCAAAAGCTAGGGTGTTTCCAGGGTGTTGCTATGCAGTTCCTAAAATGTTCAGAGTGGATTATAGTATATGATCTGTGGGATTTTTTTCTCTCATTTGATCATGAAAATCATAAATATAATCATTTAGAAAAGCAATAGCACACCTCACCCTCAAAAACAGCAAGAAATAGTGATGATTGCCAGTGTTATTTTAGTATCATTAACTTACTATTACATTTGAATTAGTTCAGATATTAATAATTTAGTATTAGTTGATTGTGTGTGTGTGTGTGTGTGTGTGTGTGTGTGTGTGTGTGTGTGTGTGTGTGTGTGTGTGTGTGTGTGTGTGTGTGTGTGTGTGTGCATATATATCACACATAGCCTATATATATTTACAAACTTTTGTTATATGTAATTAATCATGATTAAATGATTTGACAGCACTAATATATAATAATTTATAATAAATACATATTTAGCTATAATAAATAGGCTACTGCAATAATAAGCATTTATTTTAATGCAAGTAACTTAAAGGTAGATGTTTTGGCTTCTGCAAACATCTACTTATTTTAGATAAGAAGCATGACATTAGCATCAACTTTTATGTGAAAGGGCATCATGATAAGCGGACCTGAATTGAAACGTAAGTTGGTGCGCCATCTCTCTCGGCTCTGTTTCTCCTTGAGTGTGTGTGTCGCACACATAATTAGTGGCGGTTCAGGAGGCGTATGGTGAATTTAGGATCCGCTGCTGTCACCCAGTTTGAAGTGTATTCCTGAGCGATTCTGCGAGCCACACCGCATCCTCACCGGCACGTCAAAGATACTCAAGATTGCCATCAAACTTCCACATGTTCTGCAGCTTTTCTTTCTCACTGATATTAAATGGGCGACGGCTTCTCATAATGAATATTGATGAGGCTTTCTTACGACTGAAGCCTGTCTGAGAAGCGCTGCATCCCCTAATCGCATCACTTTAGCTTTTCATACGACTGCTAAACTCAAATTTAGTTCTGATAATGTACATGCACATATACATCACTCACAAGAGATGTTTTCTTAAGGATGTGACTGCTTTACTCTGCTCTGATTGGTCAGATGACCCAGTCTGTTGTGATTGGTCTACTCTGCTCTGATTGGTCAGATGACCCAGTCTGTTGTGATTGGTCTACTCTGCTCTGATTGGTCAGATGGCCCAGTCTGTTGTGATTGGTCTACTCTGCTCTGATTGGTCAGATGGCCCAGTCTGTTGTGATTGGTCTACTCTGCTCTGATTGGTCAGATGGCCCAGTCTGTTGTGATTGGTCTACTCTGCTCTGATTGGTCAGAAGACCCAGTCTGTTGTGATTGGTCTACTCTGCTCTGATTGGTCAGATGACCCAGTCTGTTGTGATTGGTTTACTCTGCTCTGATTGGTCAGATGACCCAGTCTGTTGTGATTGGTCTGCTCTGCTCTGATTGGTCAGATGGCCCAGTCTGTTGTGATTGGTCTACTCTGCTCTGATTGGTCAGATGGCCCAGTCTGTTGTGATTGGTCTACTCTGCTCTGATTGGTCAGATGGCCCAGTCTGTTGTGATTGGTCTACTCTGCTCTGATTGGTCAGATGACCCAGTCTGTTGTGTTTGGTCTACTCTGCTCTGATTGGTCAGATGGCCCAGTCTGTTGTGATTGGTCTACTCTGCTCTGATTGGTCAGATGGCCCAGTCTGTTGTGATTAGTCTACTCTGCTCTGATTGGTCAGATGGCCCAGACTGTTGTGATACTTTTATCATTGAAATTTTGCAGACCTTTTAAATTCACAAACACCTATATTACACACTGCATGAAAGTAAATATCCGAAAAAGCATAATAGAGGCACTTTAATTGCCTTTAATTTGCACTTTTAAGCATGTGACTTGTATTTGACACGTGCTGTTTCCAGTTGTCTGTCTCATTGTTCTGGGTGTCTCACTTGAGTCTCATTGCATTAGCTTACAGTAATGAGCCATTGTGTTGATTCTTCACAATCCATTGACTAAATCTGATGAGTTTTTCAACTCTAGACAAGTACAACAGCAGAGGATGCATCTTTCCCTCTAAAAATGAATTTATTCTGTGTCGGTTTCTGGACCCCTGATGGTATTTCCACTGCGCTCGTGTCACATCATCTTTATCATAAAAACAACTCCTAACAGCTACAAAACTGATGGCTGTTTGTATTGTATGCCGCGCAGCCACTTGTTGCGTGTGTGATATGCTCTCCGAGCCTGTCTGGAAGTGAACCTCTTCAGATACGCAGATATGTGAAATCACTACCACCTGTCAGCCGGCCCGTTATCGTGTCTGTTTACGTCTCTTCTGGGGAGAAATCATGTTTTTACTTAGCCTTTCTGAGCACTGAAGAATCTTTTAACTGCACAGAAAGTTGTTTTTCTAGCTCAAAAACCTGAGAAGGTAATGTCTGCTTCATGTTTTTTTTTTTTGCTGTTACTAATTTTTTACTATTACACAAAATTTTTACTCTATAGTAAATTTCATAGTTATTTACAAGGAAACATCAAGTAGCACACTGAATGAAACATGAAATTGTATTTTCTTCTACAACATACTTCAATCATTTTATTTACAATGACAAAAAAAATATCATAACTTAAAAATAAGTTTGCTTATACTTTTTTTTAAACAAACCAAAAAAGTATTAAAATTAAGACTATGGACATGATTAATACCTCAAATCCTGCAGAAAGGGTTTCTATTATGCTTTTTTTTCATGTTCATCTCTCTTTAGTGTGTAATGTTGCTGTTTGAGCATGAAAAAGAGAGTTATTCTCTATATCAGTGTCAGTGTTTCTGAACTCCCTGAAACGCCTCCATTGTAGTCTTGAGTTTCTTCCGGGAATCGAACACGTCACAATATTCCTCATTTAAATAATTAATACACAGAATAAAGGGGCGGGGCCTGGTTGAGTTAGTTAGTAGTGTGTTGAAACTGGCGGTTATGGTAAGGGGCGGGACATTTCCCAAACACTGACCAATCACAACACACTGATCCAGCCGACCAATCAGAGCACAGTGTGCTTTTCAGAAGGAGGGGCTTCATAGAGACAGGAACTAAACAGAGCGTTACTGACAGACTGGGAAGAGAGGAGCTGCAACAATGGAGAATATGGGGAAAATAATGAACATTCAAGCATGAAAACCTGCTCTAGTAGAGGCCAAAAAACTAAATCAAGACTTTGAAAAAGGGCATATGGGCAATTTTAGCAACTGGATAATAAAATGGGTGCCAAAAACTCACAGACTTACACTGAAAAAGTGATAGAAACCTGAATATCATAGAAACGTGAACATCTATAAAGGTTATTCCAGGTTTTCTGGTTCATCTTAAGATCAAGCGAGGTCGCCGTCTGTCCTCAAGAACAAAGAAAACAGCGCTATTGTAGTTAAAAACCACTCTTACTCTAATCGATCCTGTCGGGCACAGAGGCTCCCGCGTCCATGACGAGCGGGAGAAACAACCAAACCAACAGCTCTGCTAAATTAGCTTTAATGCCCCTAACTCAATATAACAAACCAATTAATTCAGATATGTTACATTTAAATTATAATAAGCTTCGTATTTATTAATTCAAACACGCTTCTCGTACATCTAAACTGGATTAAAACAGCATTAAATAAAATGTATTAAAATATGTATATAGGGATCTGATATGTAATTTAGTAGTGTAAAATTATGCATTAAATGATGAAAATTCTTAAACTTTTGGACCCCTTCTGTATAGCTATTTATAGCTAATCAAAAGTTGGCTTGTCTCATGTCACTGTAGTCAAAGACTGGTACACCACTGAAATATTCTATCTCATTGCTCTCTGAAAGATTTTTTTGCGACCCATCATAAAATATTCAGAGCTGTTAGCCTCTGACAAGTTACACACAATTTGCATCAAGCGTTTACCAAGATGTCTGCAAACTTCAGGGTGGGTTCGTCCGCTGACTCAAACAAACAAACATGGCAGGCTCGTTAATATTTACTTTCTCAAGCCTGATTAAATGTTATTCTGTTTTATTTTATTAATGAGTTTTTGTTTATGCATGCTAACCTTATATATATGCTCTCAAACCATCAGTTCTTGTTTTCCAGGAGTCTGTCCATCTCTCCTGGCACATGTTTACATTCAACGGCTGTTTTGGCAAAAGAGACTAACTTCAGATATTGATATTGCATCAGCACAGACTTTATATTGGCAAATTAAATAAACAAATGTCAAAATGCATATCTTATGAAAGGGTTGTGCAATGCTTTGGCAATTGGGTCAATTTAAAGAAGATGATCTGCTCAAATATTTATACAAGTGACTTGAATAAAAAAGATTAAGATGACAGACAGACAGACAGACAGACAGACAGACAGACAGACAGACAGATAGATAGATAGATAGATAGATAGATAGATAGATAGATAGATAGATAGATAGATAGATAGATAGATAGATAGATAGATAGATAGATAGATAGATAGATAGATAGATAGATAGAATGATGAATGGATAGAAGACAGACAGACAGACAAACAGATAGATAGATAGATAGATAGATAGATAGATAGATAGATAGATAGATAGATAGATAGATAGATAGATAGATAGATAGATAGATAGATAGATAGATAGATAGATAGATAGATAGATAGATAGATAGATAGATAGATAGATAGATAAAGACTGCTAATTTTATAAAAAAGAGACTATTATTACGATTGAACATCTTTATGTGTCCAGGCTGTAAGATCATCTTAAATGAACTAAGACTAGCCGAGGCTTCCGCTGGGCTTCAGGCTTCAGAGAAGAGCTGCACATCACACTTGTCAAGATATAAAGCTCACCTACTGCTAGAGGAACAGAGTGAACTTCTGAGGAGGACAGTGTGAAGACAGAGGCAACGCTGGCCAGAAGAGTTGCTCTGTTTGACCTTCTGTGGGAACTTTGTAATCGAGTAGGACATAATGTTCCGAAAGATTCGTTCTTTCTGTGATTATGTCCTGAAAAGTTTGTTATGTGCTTCAGCGCTGCTCACAGCAGAGATTGAAGATTGAGCCGTCCCATGTGATATTTCTTCACAGTGTGTGTTGAGAGAGGTAAAGGTCAGCACTTTACATCTCCAGACGTCTGCTCTCTCGCTCTCGCTCTCTCTCTCTCTCTCTCTCTCTCTCTCTCTCTCTCTCTCTCTCTCTCTCTCTCTCTCTCTCTCTCTCTCTCTCTCTCACACCAGCATTTCTGAGCTCTGCTCCGCCGTTGCTTGGATTGTACCGTTGTTCAGACAAACTGAACTTTGTTTGCTCTATCTGGACTTCTTTTCCTGCTGTTTGTTGGAGAAGCTCAGGGTCTCGAGGTCACGGGGTTACGTGGATGGGGTTTAGGGTGCTGGGATAGCGCTGCAGGAAGATCAGACTACAGTGTGTTTGCTTAAACTCAATTCACCTCATTTCTCAGCACCATGGCAAATCCTTTTGAGCTGTCTTGCTGTCTATATTGATGACATAGCCATAAACACACACACACACACACACACATATATATATATATATACATACTGAATATTTTATAATATATTTATAATATATATACTTTCGATCGAGTGAAACATTCTAAAAAGAATGTTTTGAAATGTGTGTGTGTGTGTGTGTGTGTGTGTATGTGTGTGTGTGTGTGTGTGTGTGTGTGTGTGTGTGTGTGTGTGTGTGTATATGTGTGTGTGTGTGTGTGTGACTGTGTACCTACTTAACTGTATTTTGGGGACAAATTTGTACCCAGAAGTGACCAAAACATGACAAAATCGCCAAAAATCTTCCTTTAGGGACGTCCTCATTTGTAAATCTGGTATAAAAATAAAGTAATTAAAGGTTTTTTAAACATGTAAAGGTGATTATACACGGGGCAACTTTTTGAGCAATGTTGCACTTTGCAACGGGCAGCCAGGTGAGACTCAGGGCCCACGACCGATCTAAAGTATCCAGATAGAAATTTGTTGCCCATTCTCAATGGGAAAGTGCCCAAGCAACATCGCTCTGCAACATTGCCCAAAAACGTTGCCCCGTGTATCATCACTTTAAGAATGCAGAAAGTTTTGTGTGATGGGTAGGTTTAGGGGTCGGGCTAGTGTGTATGTGTGTGTGTGTGTGTGTGTGTGATGGGTAGGTTTAGGGGTCGGGTTAGTATGTGTGAGTGTGTGTGTGATGGGTAGGTTTAGTGGTCGGGTTAGTATGTGTGAGTATGTGATGGGTAGGTTTAGGGGTCGGGTTAGTGTGTGTGAGTGTGTGTGTGTGTGTGTGTGTGTGTGTGTGTGTGTGTGTGTGTGTGTGTGTGTGTGTGTGTGTGTGTGTGTGTGTGTGTGTGTGTGTGTGTGTGTGTGTGTGTGTGTGTGTGTGTGTGTGTGTGTGTGTGTGTGTGTGATGGGTAGGTTTAGGGGTCGGGTTAGTGATAGATATCTGTATATTAAATATAAACATTTAAAACAACGGTTGGGGTCATCCATATTTGACCCAAACATGTCTTTTTTTGTGTATATTCAACACAATTAATCTATATTTTTTAGGCTGTATATGAAATTGAATTACTATATTTATATATATACCTGTTGCAGTGCATTATGGGATTGCCTTCACCATCATCACTGAGGTCCAAGTGCTTGGCCTGGTCACTCTGACGTCTCAAAGTGATTTAAGAGAGAAGGACAGGGGTTAAGAAAGGTCAAAGTGCACTGCCTGCATACACACTCGCTCATACTGACAGCACACAGAGCATGTAAGGAGTGAGCTGAGGATGAGTAGATCTGACAGAACGCTCTTTGGTAAACATCACTATTACATAACCATAACGCTGAACCCAGAGGAGCGCTTATCATGCGCGGCCAGACCGCAGGCGTCAACACGCAATTAATGAACATGTGAAATCAAACAGCTGTTAGAGATTTCTGTGTCAGATCCTGTTCAGAACAACAAACCCAGCGTGAAGATCTTACATTCAAGGGTTAGTTCACCCAAAAATGAAAATTCTGTCAGTAATTACTTGCCCTTATGTTCTTCCAACCCCGTAAGACTTTCGTTCATCTTCAACACAAATTAAGATATTTTTGATGAAATCTGAGAGCTGTCTCACTCCTCCATAGGCTGCTAGGTAATCGATATCAGCCATCCCAGAAAAGTTAGTAAAGTTATCGTTAAAATAGTCCAAGTGACTACAGTGACTCAACCTTAAGTTTATCAAGCGACGAGAATACTTTTTGTGCGCAAAAAACAACCAAAATAACGACTTTATTCAACTCTTCATTTTCTTCTGTGTTCCTCTGAGTTCACGTAGTGTAACTTCTGGGTTGTACGTCAGAACGCAGGCTCACTATTGGCCAGCATCACACGCATGACCAGCGTCGGCCAATAGTGAGCCTACGTTCTGACGTACAACCCAGAAGTTACACTACGTGAACTCAGAGGAACACAGAAGAAAATGAAGAGTTGAATAAAGTCGTTATTTTGGTTGTTTTTGTGCACAAAAAGTATTCTCGTCACTTGAGTCACTGTAGTCACTTGGACTATTTTAACAACGTCTTTACAAACTTTTCTGGGATGGCTGATATTGATTACATAGCAGCCTATGGAGGAGTGAGACAGCTCTCAGATTTCATCAAAAATATCTTAATTTGTGTTGTGAAGATGAACGAAAGTCTTACGGGGTTGGAACAACATGAGGGAGAGTAATTACTGACAGAATTTTCATTTTTGGGTGAACTAACCCTTTCATAGACACTAAATCAAACTGCATATATACTAGCCGGTGGAGAGACGATCATGCAGTGGAGAAAAGGCTTTAAAGGGGTGGTATAATGCCCTTTTCACAAGATGTAAAATAAATCTCTGATGTCTCCAGAGTGTGTGTGTGAAGTTTTAGCTCAAAATACCTCACAGATATTTTTATATAGCATGTTAAAATTGAGGGTGAGCAAAAACGCATCGTTTTTGTGTCTGTCCCTTTAAATGCAAATGAGCTGCTGCTCCCGGCACAGGGGGCGGAGCTTCAAGAGCTTGTGTCCTTTTACCTCACACAGACATGCACTGAAAATGTCAAAAACTTTTAGCCTTTTATGTTCAAACCGGATTCGGACAAAGATGGAGAGACTCAAGAAGAAGCGACAACATGTAGAAGCAACAGGACATTTCTGAATGGTTAGTTGATGAATTTATGTAGCTTATGTGTAGTTATCTTCTAGTCATTGATTAGCATATTCTGTCTTGATAATCTATAAATCGTGTTCAGGGGGCGGGGTTTATGTAAATTCTAGGGTTTGTGATGTCACTAACCCGAGAGGAATGTGGTGTAGTCTTTACCAGCCGTTTGTTGTAGTCCTTAAAAAGCGATTTCTTTAAAAGCAAATATCTCCCTTTGCTTTGAACTTTGAGCGTTGTAACTTTGCAGATGTTGTTTACGCTCAAACAGCAACATTACACACTAACTAAAGTTAGAAAAGTGAAATCACATTCAACCACCCCTTTAAACTGCTGGAGATACAAATCAGATAGATTTCATTTTAAGCAAGTGAAAATTAAGTTATGAGAGTTTCTTGTGCAAAGGACATTTGTTTTTGTTGTTTTTTTATTTAGTGACCGAGTGCTGCTGTTTATGATTGTTTTATCTTATGCTTTAGCACATGGTTATTGATTCCCCTCTTCATTAATTCCCAACTGGCTTCATATGTTCAATGTTGTGCATACTAAGAGTCCCGAGGGTTTGCTTTGTGTTTGTTTGTGGCGAGTGTCGGGTAATTCTTTTTTTCTGACATTCACAAAGGAGAAGAAAAGAAATCTGTTTCTGTCTTTTTGTCTCTTCCACCTCCCTTCACTCTGAGGCATTATATATCACTTCCTCTATGGTGAAATAAGAGAGGGATGATAATCTCAACATACTTCCTCATGCACTCTGTGTTTGTGCTCAGAACAGCATACTAACATACTACTGATATACTGCTATAGTGTGTACTGTGGACAGTGTCAATCTTCTATATCTTACCACTTATATGCCAAAATGTACAAAATACAAACTAGAGCTTCACAATACAACGCACTCGACTTGACCTTCCATTTCCAGTCAGATGAATGAACCAGACGTCATTTAAATATGATTTTGTACAAAACTGCATTAAAAATGCAGTCCACAATTTAATCATTTAATTATTAAATTAATGTAATTTAAAAAAAAAAACAAAAAAATTATATATATATACATATTAATTATTTTGTATAATTTTATAATAATATTATACATTTTATTCATGGTGTCCAGTTTTTTTTTGTTTTTATACTATTTTGTGTCAAATATATTAACTTTCTGTTTTATTGTCAGGGTTATAGTTATTGACTAAAACTTAAACCAATTAAAAAAGCATTTTTGTTACTTGAAATAAAATAAATATAGACTGAAATGAGTATTATAGTAGACTGAAATGTATGTGTATATATATATATATATGTGTGTGTGTATATATATATATATATATATATATATATATATATATATATATATATATATATATATATATATATATATATATATATATATATATATATATGTGTGTATTATTAGTAATTTTAATAATTTTTTTTAGGTTTATATTTTCTGCTTTGATTAAAATTTTAGTCAAAGATTTCGTAATATAGTTGTGTTTTTGTAATAAACACAATAAAAAAAATGACAAAAACTCAACTATATTACGAAAGCTTTGACTTAAATTTAAATCAAAGCAGAAACTATAAACCTACAAAAAAAATATTAAAAATACTACTAAAAACTATAGTAGTATCTCGACACTATAAATACCAGTGATTATAGTTTGATCAAATAAAGAGTCATGATGAGCACATTGCATTGAGATACAACATTTCATGCAGTGTATTCTGTTTTATACATTTGCATATGTGCATACTGCAGAAATAGTAAGGTTTGCTATCCGGCCAATGTTTGTGTGCACATGAGCAACTCTCCCTATCATTAACTCAGTATTGATGCTCTGTTTTTAAGCACCTTTGTCATCTCTCACAGCCCATAATGGTATTTTTAATGAGGGAACGGATCTGCTGTGATACTTCGCCGTGCTCTTTTCAGATAATATTTGTGTGGTTACTGAAACTTTGGCTGTCCGTTGAGACTCGGATTTAAGCTAATGAATCCAAGGCACACAGCTTTGTAAATTAGCAGCCTCCCTCAAGCAATCTGTCCTCGCGGATTCCAGAAGACACAGATCCTATGGGCATCGTCCATCAGACACATGCCGCATAATCATAAACTGTTGCTCGATGAACACGGAAGCCGTGCTTTGAATACAGTTAAGCTAAGAATAGTTTGCTTTGGTCAAAAAAAAATATTACACGTAGTGAGAGAATAACATGAGACACTCCAGTCCAATAATGTACTAAACATCCAAAGGGACTCAGTATTCAGTATTAGTATTAGGGCCCTATTTTAACGATCTGAAACGCAAGTATCAAACACGAAACGCAAGTAACTTTGTGGGCGGATCTCGGTTGCTATTATACCAGCGGGATAAATTACTCTTGCGCCCGACGCAAATCTAAAATGTGTTGGTCTGAAGTAGCTTCATTACTCATAGGTGTGGTTTGGGCGTAACGTGAAATAAACCAATCAGAGCATCATCTCACATTCCCTTTAAGAGCAGGCGCGCTTGTTCCATGGCGGATGCTATTATAACAGCGGATTTGCCAGGAGCGGTTCACAGCCGAGGAGACCGATGCTCTCGTCAGGGCCGTGAAAGACAGAGAAGTGACATTGATTGGGGATGGAGAAACACACCCAAATTAGCTTCGGTTAAACAGGCGTATGATAATTTGGGTAAATGTGTAAGCTAGATTTATGCCTATTTTTTCACATCTTCATGGACACCACAATGATTTCCCTCGTGTGGTAATATTTTCCCTTGTAATTATGTATGGTTTGCCAAAATGGCAACTGCTGCGTCTGTGTAGATGAGAGAAGCAAAGTGTATGTGCGTTGTGCACACGCTACATTATGGCCAAGCATGCACCCTTAAAATAGCATCTGAATAACGCGCCACTGACTTTAGACGAGGTTTCTCCTGGTCAGTGGCGGAATTGTTTTCTGAAACTGCAAAAAAGCACCATGGAACGTTTGCGCCGGAACACGCCTCCTCTTTTTGCTGAACCGCCCCCGGGAGCGCAAGTTCATTCCCTAATTTATCGACGTGCGTCTGTGGAGGGAAAAGTCCACTGTGCGTCGGGTGCAAACTAGGAATGATACATGCGTCGGTGTACAAAGTCAATTGCGCTGGGTGCAAGATAGGGCCCTTGGTATGAATACTAAACGTAGTATTCAATAATTCAGTATTACTATATGACTTACATGATCATGTGGAGGATATGTGGCGTGTGGAGCCGCACCATTTCCAGACCCTGAAGCCTAAATCTAACTTTTTGCCACTCCTGCCAATGATTTACCGCCGGCCATAAATATATTTTATCTCCCATTAAACTGTTTTTTTTTGTTGCAAAAACAGACAGTTTTGACAAAAATTTTAGATAGCAGTAAAAATTCACAGTTTTCTATTCCAATTTCGATACCACAGCTAAAACTACAAACCTAACCAATATAAATGTAAAACATTATTAAAGACATGTAACAGTAGTTTTTGGGTAGAGACATTGAATAAAGTAATCAAATGTAAAATAACACTGGATAGTCTTCGCTGTATAAGTGATCAGTTTAATCCTTATTAAAGTTTCAAAAGTTATTCAGTCAAGAGCAATGAGTGATTTTTTTCTTTGCCTTTTGTTGTTTATTAACATTAAAAACACAGACAGATGCAGAAATATTAGGCTGCTGTCACTTTAAGAGCGAATGCACGGATCCAATACACTGATACTGATACACATGCGTTGTCTTTCTCCACTGTTTACGTTCACTTAAGCCATAACCGGCAGTGTTTGCTAGGACACTCGCTGAGACAGGCAGTTTTATAACCTAATTTTGTGTGAATTTGACTATTCAAGTGCAAGAAGACGCAGCTTTCTGTGTGCGCGCTTCGGGTGTTTAAACTCCCCACAAACGCGTGAGTAACAGATTGAGCTCCCTATCGATTGAATATTTAAATAGGCAATTCTTTAACTTTGGTGATGATGCAGCACTGGCCTCTTAACTGTTTGTTCACGTGCATGTTCTCATAACATTGTATTGTTAGAATTCATAAAAAAATATTACCGGCTAACTGCTAATTGACATAATTTCATATACTCACCATTTTTACTCACATTTGCTGAGTTCAGTTCAGTTCAGATTGGAGCACTTTAACCTCAAAATAAACCCATCCATATTGAATGAGCCTGTACTACACTGTGTAAAACGCATGAATATTGAAAAATAACACGTGAGGTCACATATACTCTTGTGCAGCATTATGGAGAATGAAGTCTGTGTGTGTCCGCTTACAATTTAAATTCATAATGCACAGTTCAAGATTGAATTTCCATTCACACAGATACATTCATAACATTTAGCATATAATAACCCCTTAAATCTATTTTTATAAGATTACACATCATCTGAAGCAAATGCTTATTCCTGTGCAAAACTGGCCTGCATGAGTTACCAAGGCTTTCGAAAGGGTTACCAATTGGATGTTTTTGCTATGCAGTTGCTATGTTGTTTTGAAAGGTTGTTATTCGGTTGCTAGGTGGTACCTCTGGCGTGCTGAGTGGTTGCTAGAGTGTTCTGAGAGGTTGCTAGGTGGTTGTTAGGGTGTTCTAGGTGGTAACCATAAGTGTTTGCCAGGGTATTTTGGGAAGTTGCAATGTGGTTGCTAGGGTGTTCTAAGTGGTTGCTATGCGGCTGATAGGAAGTTGCTTTGGTGATCTGGAAGGTTTGCTATGCAGTTGCTAGGTAGTTTATATGGTGTTCCTAAAGGTTGCTATATGGTTGCTAGGGTGTTCTGAGAAGTTGCTATGCGGCTGATAGAGGGGTTACTAGGGTGTTCAGGAGGTTGATATGCACCGGTTAAGTGGTTGCCAGGATATTTTGGGAGGTTGCTATTTAGATGCTATGGTGTTCTGAGAGCATGTTATGTAGTTGCTAGGTAGTGATGATCTGAAGGTTGAGATGCAGTTGCTAGGAAGTTTGTATGGTGTTGCTAGGTTGCTAGGCTTTTGCTAGGGTGTTAGGGAAGTTGCTATGTGGCTGCTATAGGGGGTTGCCAGGGTATTTTGGGAGGTTGCTATGTGGATGCTATGGTGTTCTGAGAGGTTGCTTAATTGTTCTAGGAGTTTGCTAGGTGGTAGTTAGGGTGTTCTAGGTGGTTACTATGTGGGCGGATAAGTGTTTGCCAGGGTATTTTGGGAAGTTGCTATGCGTTTGCTAATGTGTTCTAAGAGGTTGCTATTCTGCTGGTAGAGGGGTTACTAGGGTGTTCAGGAGGTTGGTGTGCAGCGGTTAAGTGGTTGCAATGATATTTTGTGAGGTTGCTATGTAGATGCTATAGTGTTCTGAGTGGTTGCTAGGGTGTTGCTATGGTCATCTGGAGGTTGATATGCGGTTTCTAGGTAGTTTGTATGGTGTTCTGCGAGGATGATATGCAGTTGTTATACTGATATACTGCTTTGACATCATTCAAACTGCAGTCGACATTAATAACTTGAATTTCTGGAAAAATCCCCTACAAGTTCAAGCAAAGACCTCTTTTAGCCTGAAGACGATTCTTTACTTCCTGATGCACTGAGCCCATTAAAACCCTCCAAATCTACGAATGCAGGATGAGTAATTACGAGCAGCATTGTGGGGATGAAACTGGACGATTTACAACCTTTTGAAGAGAGTAGACTTGGGGAAACGCGATAGAAATCTGCTCCAGCATCAAACCACAGCAATCAAAACATCATTCCTCTCGCCCTGCACCTCTGCCTCTCTTTCCTCAGCGCTGCTCTCACTGAAACACATTAAGAGCTCCTGTCATGCCGAGATCCAGCGCTTTCTCATCTTCTGTTGCTTCTACCGCCGCCTTCGTCTCAACAGCTTGAGACAGACCGATATAAAAACACACATAAATCAGCCTAGAGTGGGACTTATCCATCCAAAAGGGCTTGATTCTTTATATTTTTTAAATCAGTTTTGTGGCCAAATGCCAGAATATGCTTGGATGTTGTAGGTCAGGAGGTTGCTATGCAGTTGCTATGGTGTCATGCGAGGTTGCTATGCTTTACTAGGTAGCTACTATGGTGTTCGGAGATGTTGGTTTGTGGTTGCTAGGTAGTTGCTATGGTGTTCTGGAAGGTTGCAAAGCAGTTTCTGGAAGGTTACCAGTGTGTGCTAGGAGTTTGCCATGTGGTTGCTAGGGTGTTCATGAGATTCGCGGTGGATAACTGACTGACAAGGTATTTGGGGAGGAAAAACACATAAATCAGCATAGAGAGGGATTTATCCGCCCAAAACAGGATTTTTTTTTTATCCACCCAAAACGGGAATTTTTTTTTTTGTCTTAGTTTTAGTTTTAGGTGCAAGATGGCAAAATTTACTAAGATGTTCTGGGAGGTTGTAATGCAGTTGCTAGGTGGTTGCTATGGTGTTCTGAGAGGTTGTCATGTGGTTGCTTGTTAGTTGTTATGATGTTCTCAGAGGTGGCCATGCAGTTGCTAGGTAGTTGTTATGGTGTTCTCAGAGGTTGCTATGCAGTTGCTAGGTAGTTGTTATGGTGTTCTCAGAGGTTGTCATGTGGTTGCTTGTTAATTGTTATGATGTTCTAGAGGTGGCCATGCAATTGCTAGGTAGTTACTATGGTGTTCTGAGAGGTTGCTATGCTGTTGCTTGTTGCTGTGTTGTTCTCAGAGGTTGTGATGCGGTTGCTAGGTAGTTGCTATGGTGTTCTCAGAGGTTGCTAGGTAGATGCTATGGTGTTCTGAGACGTTGACATGCGATTATGGTGTTCTTATTATAGGTTGCTAGGGTGTTCTAGGAGGTTGAAAAACAGTTGCTAGGTACTTGAGATGTTGATATGCGGTTGCTATGCAGTAGCTAGGTTGTTAACAGTGTGTGCTAGGAGGTTGCCATGTGGTTGCTAGCGTGTTCAGGAGGTTGCTATGTGGTGGATACATGGTTGCCAGGGTCTTTTAGGAAATAATATATAAGTCAGCCTAGAGTGGGACTTATCGATCTAAAAGGGGTTGAATTTTTAAATTCTGTGTCTTAGTTACAGCCGCAAGATGCCAAAACTTTGCTATGGTTATCAGCATTATTGATAACCATACCATAACCATAACCGTGATCAGAGTTGCTCCATAAATAACTAGACAGTGTGCATGTAGAGAACGGGCTCAGTCGCTCAGATTAACATGATCTCTGCGGATCTACTAAACTTCTGATCTCTTCTTTATCTTCAGGACCGGAGCTGAGGAAACGCTGAGCTGAGGTGTTTCTCGTTCATGGCACAGGGTTTGATGTCCGCCGGATCTCTGAGGCAGTTAATGACATTAATAATGACAGGCTGGTTTACTGTTCATTACATCACACCGGTTCTGCACAAATCAGAGAACAAACAAGCATTTACTGTAAAATAAGTCTACTTTTATAACCATTGAAGCACATCCACCCCACTCCAAATCCTCATTACTATAAATGGCAAAAACATATACATATATATATATATATACACAAATTTAAATAATTTTATTATTTAATTTATTTAATTATTAAATTAAATTATTATAATTAATTTATATTAATTATTAATTTATATATATAATTTAAATTAGAAAATAAAATAATAAATATAAATAATACAATTATTTAAATTTGTATTATTTTATTATACTATAATAGAATATACTATATTTATTAAAATGTATTTAAAAAAGTAATGAAAATCTAAAAAGAAAATAAATATAAAAATCAGTAGACATAAAGAATAAGATTAAATATTATTTTATTATACTATAAGAGAACAAACTGTACTTAATAAAATATAATTATACATTATTTAACTATATCTAAAATATTATATATAGGCCTATCTTTTTTATAAATTATTAAAAAAGGAATGAAAATCTAAAAAAAAATAATAATAATAATTTGACAAAATATAAAATATTATTTTATTATACTATATTAGAACAAACTATATTTAATAATATATTTAATAGAAATATAATAAAAAATATATTAAAAAAAGGAATGAAAATCTAATAAGAAAATACATAAAAAAAAGTCTTTAAACATTATGGTTTTAAAATTAAAATGGCTTTAATATTTAAAGCAAAAAAAATCTAAGCAAAACACACTAGCTCACACTGGCTCGTTTTCTCATTCTCACAGCAACTCTCTCTCATCAAGCTCTCGTGTGCTTTCATTTTTCAGTGACATTTGAGGCGTTTAACTTCATTCCATCTCTTCTGACGTGACGACCACAGGAAGTGATGTCACATGCTCTCCGAACAGAGAGAGCGAGTGTCACGAGATCATGGCCTGCGTTCAGTCCAACACTGACTCTTCCACTTTACTTCCACTTTTATTTATTTATATAGCACATTTAATAACAACATTGTTGCCCAAAGTGCTTCACAGTTATAATTAATACATACATACATGTATAAAAACATTTACCATGCGTAGCAAATGAAGGCATGACTACACACTCTTAGACACACACACTGTGTAGTGAGATCAGTATAGAAGAGAGAGAAATAAAAATAAGTTATTACTTCAATACCCTTGTCACGTTTTGGGTTTGTTTCTTGTCTTTATGTGTCTCGTCATGTGATTCCCTGTGTGTCATGTGATCCTGCCATGTGTCTTGTCATTGGTTAATCGTTTGATCATTGTTCACAGGTGTTCCTCGTCTTGTAATTAATCTGTGTATTTAATCCCCTGTGTTTCCTGTATTCTTTGTCAGGTCTTGTCCTTTGTGGATGTACGTTGGTGTTTCTCATTCTGTTCTTGGTTCCCTGGTCTCGTTTATGGTTTTGTTTTTTATTTTTGATAATTAAATTATTAAAAATAAATTATTAAAAATAAACACACAAAACCAAGAACAGAATGAGAAACACCAACGCTAACTAAAAGCTATATTTAAAAAAATATAGGTTTTGGTTACACTTTACGGTTACACTTTATTTTAAGGTGTCATTGTTACAGTGTAATTATATATTTAAGTACTGAGTAATATTAAGCAACTACATGAACTTACTATAGGGTTAGGGTAGGATTAAGATTTGGTTAAGGGTTAGTTTAATGTAATTATGCATAATTTATTGTTATTACTATGGTACGTACTTATGTTACATGTAACAAAGACGCTGTAAAATAAAGTGTTACCCACTTTATTGTAAGGTGTCAGTAGCCGCATTTCCATTACCCTTCAAATTGCGCGAATTGAAAATACGCCCAAATGGAAACACGTCAATTTCGCAAAAACTCCCATTTATCGCAAAAACGTTTTTCCGCTCGCATGAGGTGGTTTTTCAGGCAATTCGAAAAAGGAATATTTCGCAAAACTGCAATGGAAACCGTTTTTGTGCATTTACAGGTCACCTGACGTAGACGACGCGGTGTGATTGGACAGAATACGAGCCTGAGTTCTTTATTAAATTCATATAAGACAAAAGAATTACAGGAATACTGGATTCTAAACCTCAAATAAATGCCACAATCAAGAGCTCGAAGCAGAAATGAGGGAGAAACACCCAGAAACACATCATATGAGCCGCTCACAGTATAATAAGGGTCGTTCCTTACCATTAATGCTTGGAAAACACACATGCATCTCCTTCCATTAATAATAATGGGCAGTGCAGTGGCTGGGATATAGTAGCCTACATAAACCTACAGTACCAACATCCGTTGATTTTTGGAATGATTTTACTTCTCACAAGAGGAAAAAATAAAGTTTTAGTCGCATAAGATCGGTTAATGGAAACACTGTCATTTCGCAATAGTTTTTTGTCGACATTTAAAATAAATTGCAAAAGTTTTGCGCAAATCTGTAATGGAAATGCGCCTATTGTTACAGTGTAACTATACATTTAAGTACTGAGTAATATTAAGCAACTACATGTACTTACTATAGGGTTAGAGTAGGATTAGGGTTTGGTTGAGGGTTAGTTGCATGTAATTATGCATATTTTACTGTTATTACTATGGTAATTACATGTACATATGTAACAAGGACACTGTAAAATAAAGTGTTTGAGCTTGCGCTTCTACACAGATCTCAAGGACATCGAGCATCGGATCAGAGATTAGTTTTCTGTCACAGACACACATTAATGTCATGCTAAAGTTAATCAATAGTGTTTGTCCACAGGAAGTACAGGACTCTCGCGTGAACACCATATTAGCATGATTGAGAATGGTTTATATTGATTAGTGTGAAGCGTTTTAAAAGGAAACGGATCCAGCTGATAATCACTACAGGTCGCTTTATTTCCACTCGGCCACGACTCTTGTTTTATCCTGGGAATAAAAAGATACACTCTAACCATTACTGTAATTAGATGAATAGACGAGAATTAGAGATCATTTAAAGCAAATGAGGCACTTTGAAGACTTGAACGCATTACGCCGTCCACAACTCAATGTTCCCCTCTAAAACAGCATTCGGTCCCTCGGAGACTCACTAATGAATATTCATTAGATTGTTTCGGAGATAAAAAGATAAATTGGTATGAACTACATTAATTTTTGAGGCACACAAATGTTATTTTTGTTCAGTAGAGTCTGTAAATAGAGCGATATCCTGAGGACATTTGCTGTGATCTGCTAACTTCAGTGTGATCTGTCTCTTTAATTTGTTTGCGTTTCTGTTTGTGTTTTCTGTGGTAATGAATTCACTGACACGTCCAATATTTTAATGAGCACGCTATTTGTGTATCTTAATCATACGCATTATTAAATAAAATACACACACAAATCCATGTTCGTAAGAAATAGCACCAAAAGTAGGGGTTTCTGCTCTTAAATCAGACGATTATTATTTATTTTTATTTTTTTGCTGATAAAAATTTCACTAAATATATAAATATGGAAATAGAGCGATATCCTGAGGACATTTGCTGTGATCTGCTAACTTCAATGTGATCTTTCTCTTTAATTTGTTCGCATTTCTGTTTGTGTTTTCAGTGGTAATGAATTCACTGAGATGTCCAATATTAAATAAAATACACACACACATCCATGTTTGTCAGAAATAGCACCAAAAGTAGGGGTTTCTGCTCTTAAATCAGACGTTGTTGCTGATAAACATTTCACTAAATATAAATATGGTAATATTACTGTCGCGGTACTTTTTAAGGGTAGTTTATTGGTTGTATTTATTTCAGTGTAACTGAAATTCTAAAGCCAAATATTTGCTTTATATTTTATTTATATTGACAGGGCTGCTGATTATTGCAAAATAAAATAAAATAAAATAAAATAAAATAAAATAAAATAAAATAAAATAAAATAAAATAAAATAAAATAAAATAAAATAAAATAAAATAAAATAAAATAAAATAAAATAAAATAAAATAAAAAAGCCATTGTTAGCTTCTAAAAGTTGTTGTAAATGTTTTTTTTTAGGTTTTTTTTTAGTTAAAACTGGTTTTATGTACTTTTTGTTACTTTTATTTAGTTATTTGTATAGCTTCTTTTCAAGTATCTTGTATTGTAGCTATTACAAATCTACAATCTACAAAATACAATAATAAGTAAATACAATAAAGATCCAATATTTGTCTTTAAATATATACTACACAACAATACCATATCTATACAACAACACTAAACATACAATAAAATGTAGTAATATAATTGGTTCATTCTAATATTTGCATTTGCATTTTTATTTTTTATTTATTCTAATGAGAAAAATATTTAGGAGTAAATCTCTGGAAAAAACCTAAATGCAGTTCCATTGTCAAATGAAAATAATAATAATAATATATCCATTTAAATTTCAAAATCAAATACAATAACTGGCTTTAAATATATATTACACAACATTACTAAACAAAAATGTGGTAACATTTGATTCATTTCATCAGTTCGTTATTATAAAGCACAATGTCTAATGAATCTAATGTTCTTTTCAGTGCAACCACTGTAGTTTAATTACCAAGCAAATGAGTAAAAAATAACAAAACAAAAAAAAGGCACCGTGAGCTTCTAAAAATAAATGATTAATAAAAAATAAAAAAAACTATTTTATGTGCTTTTTACTAAAGTTAGTTTCAGCTACTTTTTGAGTATCTTGCAGTTTAGCTAATGACAAATCATCATAAAATTATCAGGGTTGTTTTGTTTTGTTAGTTTAGTAAGTTAGTTTGAGTATCTATGTATCCAAGTACAATCAACAAGTTAAAACAGTTTAAACATCATTATGAGTAATTATTTACCATGCCACACAAGCTCTTAAAGTTCATTAACATATTTTCAGGTATTTTAAGTCTCACACTAAATTGTGTGGGGTAAAAAAAAGGCTTGAGGTCAACAGCTATAATCTGAAACCTCCATATCTCAGTCCGCTTTTTCACCCTGTCATAATTACGCCAATAAAACCACCATAACGTGAATGGATGGGACGGCCCGTCCAGTTAACACGGAGGTCCTCACAGTTTCAAACCGGCCAGAGGGACGCCACTTCTCAGCTGCCAATTGTGCCATAGAGGGCTATTGGCAATAAAAAGCTGTCAGTCAGCGCAGCTTATCTGGATTTATAGCTACAAGGTGCATATCAGCTCCTCGTTCTACTTATAGTTCATATAAAGCTGCTCTGTGCTGTGTGCTATGAGCCCAGCGCCTCATCTCTGCCAGGACGGCCCATGATCAGCACTCATCCCGGCTCAGAGCCGCAGAATAAAGTCCAAGCGGCTTTTAGCGCTGGCCGGCCTGAAGAGCGAGTGAACGGCTGCCATCTTGGACTGAGTCTCTCAGCGGACATGCACTCGGAAAAATGCAGGGTTGTTTTAACCCATCATTATTTGTCCATATTTGACCCAAATTTGGGTTGAAACAACCCAGCATTTATTCGAGTGTCCAGGATTTTGGGTAGTCCTGGCACAGGGCAGTGATGATCAGCACACACAATAGATAGAGGAACACAAAGAGATCTGCTGTGTGCAGAGCAAAGAGACGGCGCTGTGTTTGCAAGGGTACGCCGCTTAAACCGTCAGTGTTTGCATGAGGCTTCAAAAGATGACGGCGGTGATGCATTCTTTCTTTTAGATCTCTAGATCTAGATCTCCCATCTTCCTTTCTTTGCAAACTTTCCTTTGTCTGAGAGGAAAGAAATATCATAAATGAGATCTGAGATATCATTCATGCACATAACACAAAGCTACATGCAAAAATATATTCCCATCACAACTTAAGAGTTTCACTTTTTATCACTTTTAGATTTGTATTCCTTTATCTTTACCTATTTATTTCTAAATCTATTTCTTTAAAAAATATATATTTTTTTTTGAATAAATGCAATTCCATTGTCAAATTAGACAATTACAATAATTAGTAAATACAATAAAGATCCAATATTTGTCTTTAAATATATATACTACACAACAATACCATATATATATACGACACTAAACATACAATAAAATGTAGAAATATATATTTGGTTCATTCTAATATTTGCATTTGCATTTTTTATTCATACTAATAAGAAAAATATTTAGGAATAAATCTCTGGAATTAACATAAATGCAGTTCCAATGTCAAAAATAATAATAATAATAATAATATTATATATATATATATATATATATATATATATATATATATATATATATATATATATATATATGTATATATATATATATATATATATGTATATGTATATATATATATATATATATATATATATATATATATATTTCAATAAATTCAATAACTGGCTTTAAATATATACTACACAACATTACTAATCAAAAATGTGGTAACATTTGATTCATTTAATTTCTATAAAACACTACTGATAAAATGCACCATGTGCATCTCAGTTGTACAAGCTGTATGTTATATTTGATTCACTAAAAATAATGATTTTTAAAGAGTCAAGACTTTGACACTGTTTTTGTTGCAGTAAAAAGAACCGACTCATTAGAAGCATTCATTCAGGAATCGAGGACACTGATTGCTCAGTATATTTTTGATTCACCGATTCATTAGAGTCATTCATTTGGGACTCACTGATCAGAGTTTCAGAGTTATGAAGGAACCTAAACTCAGACTATTGGTCTCTGAAAGCATAACCAGATTAGCCAAAATATACTGGAAGAACTGGAGAACTTTACGGGCATTTCAATTCAGCAGAAATCTGTGGAGCGTGTGAGACTGTCAACTGGCATTAAAGAGTATGCATACGATATTGGATCTGAGAGTAATTGTTACCTCTGTGCTCACAGTGCGTGGCTCTTGTCACTGCTGATTCCTAGCAGAATATCAGTAACCCGATATGAGCGTCTCATCCCGAGCTGCAAACACAATCAGCCAGCAGGGATAAGCTGGCAAACTCCAATACACCCAATAAGCATCAAACAGCAGCCTAATTAGATTAATGTCCTCACACTGCGCTCAGTTCAGTGGATGTGTTCGGAGTGCCAGCTGAAAGTTCAGGAAGAGCTGGACACGAGAGCCGGTGCATTGAAACGGGGGGTTTTCCACTCGAGCATTAAGAGCTTTGAAAGTCTCTGAGCTCTTGTGGCCTCATGAATAAAACCTCGGCTTTTCTGCTCAAAAGCAACGGATTGGAAGTGAACGCAAAAGTATTGGGAAGCCTTTAGTTTGAGACCCTGAATGATGCCTTTTAAAACCACACACAAGACACTGAGAGACAGTTCCCGCAGAGGATGTGATACTTGAAAAATTCACTGGCACAATGCTAGGTTGGTTGCCAGGGCATCGCTAAAGTGTTCTAAGTGTTTCTAAAGCTTGAAGTGCCATTGTTCTGGTTGGTTGCCAGGGTGTTGCTATGCGGCTGCTAAGGTGTTCTGGGCAGTTGCCAGGGTGTTGCTATGTGGCTGCTAAGGTGTTCTGAGTGTTTTAACAGTTGCTAAGCCATTTTTAGGGTGTTCTATTGCTAGGGCGTCTGGATAGTTGCCAGGGTGTTGCTATGTGGTTGCTAAGGGTGTTCTGAGTGCTATTACTAGGGCATCTGGATAGTTGCCAGGGTGTTGCTATGTGGTTGCTAAGGTGTTCTGGGTAGTTGCCAGGGTGTTGCTATGTAGTTATTAAGGTGTTCTGAGTGTTTTAATGGTTGCTAAGCCATTTTTTAGGGTGTTCTGAGTAGTTGCCAGGGTGTTGCTATGTGGTTGCTAAGCCATTGCTAGAGTGTTTTGGGTAGTTGACAGGGTGTTGCTATGTGGTTGCTAAGGGTATTCTGAGTGCTATTACTAGGGCATCTGGATAGTTGCCAGGGTGTTGCTATGTGGTTGCTAAGGTGTTCTGGGTAGTTGCCAGGGTGTTGCTATGTAGTTATTAAGGTGTTTTGAGTGTTTTAATGGATGCTAAGCCATTTTTAGGGTGTTCTGAGTAGTTGCCAGGGTGTTGCTATGTGGTTGCTAAGCCATTGCTAGAGTGTTTTGGGTAGTTGACAGGGTTTTGCTATGTGGTTGCTAAGGGTTGTCTGAGTGCTATTGCTAGGGCGTCTGGATAGTTGCCAGGGTGTTGCTATGTGGTAGCTAAGGTATTCTGAGTGCCATTGTTGGGGCGTTCTGGGTAGTTGCCAGGGTGTTGCTATAGTGGTTACTAAGGTAATCTGAGTATTTTAATGGTTGCTAAGCCATTGCTAGGGTGTTGCAATGTGGTTGCTATACTAAAAAGTCCCCATCTGGTCTCCACCTCTGACCCTGAAAACAAAAACAAAGCCTGTTGACAAAATTCAAGGCTATTACATCCACATGCTCATGACATTTAACAAACCCACTTACTTTGGCGTTCTTGACTAGACAGTATTTTTTGGGAATCATGGGCATTTTTCTAACCCAAAAGTGTAGATCGCAGATAATGCTTTCTTTTCTAGCAACATGTGAGGCTAGCAAGAAAATCTGGCCCTTTTTCTTTCAGGTTTTGAGACAGAGCTTTTGTATTAGAGCTTTTCCTCCCTCCATGCATCACTCCACCTCTCTCTCTCTCTCTCTCTCTCTCTCTCTCTCTCTCTCCCTGAAGTCATGCGCCCTGCGTAAAAATTGCATTATTCCATCTCTATTCCAATTCCTTTGCCTAAGCCGGAGCTTTGTGATCACCCTCCAGATAGGTATTTTATGAAGCAGAAGAGATGGGTGGAAATATTCATCCATGAGAAATATTTATCCGGAGCTTTTCCCTCAAAGACTGAATTTTCCTTTAATGTCTCTTTTTCTCCCACTGCAATCAAAGCCGACGCCGAAAAACGGAATGAACAGAAAAGGTCGTCCGCAACTTCTCAGCTTTGAGCAGAAGAGGTCAGACTCAAACGTGCAATCTTGGTCTACAAGCTTTGATTTCACACGCCATTAAGTCTACCCAAATTGCGGCGTCTGGATGAAGGCCGCAACTCTCACACCAGCAGTCCTGTCATCTTTGCTCTCGCTACATGGCACAGCTACAGCCTTCAAATCAAAAACAAATCTGCATTAATATCTAGTTTTGATTCCCCACAGCATGTTCAAAAATGAATCTTGTCAACAAGGAAACACAGTTTCAAACCCAAGGACAATCTTTTTGCTCAGAGGTTGCTATTTCATAGCATGGCTATGTTATTTTATGGCTTCTTTTAAAATATGTGATCAGAAAAGAAATATGATCTTCTGATTGCAGACTTTGGTTTCCTGGCAAACCTAACCAACGTTTGAGGCATTGTTGAGATCGTTTCTGAAATTCTAGTGGAGACACATGTGAGATAACTGGGGTCTTTTCTCAGGTAAAATACCTGGGACTCCATTTGATCTCATTGCTGTCAAGGCTAAAATTATTGATATATCAAAGAGATCTCATTTGGGATTATGTTTTGTCTGCGAGTTGAAATCTTTTCAAAACTATAGAGACACATGTGAGATAACTGGGATCTTTTCTCAGGTAAAATATCTGTGACTTCATTTGGTTTCCATTTGATCTCATTTCTGTCCACGAGAAACAACTGAGATATCAAAGAGATTTCTTTTGTGATTTTTTTTGTCCTCTAAAAAAGATTAAGATATTGTTACGATCTCTTCAAAACTCAAAACATGTGAGATATCTGAGGTCTTTATTCAGGTAAAATATGTGGGACTCGTGTGTCCACGAGAAATAACTGAGATATCAGAGAGATTGCATTTGTGATTTTTATTGATCTCTAAAATTAACACTTTATTTTACAGTGTCCTTGTTACATATGTTACATGTACTTACCATAGTAATAACAGTAAATTATGCATAATTACATGCAACTTAACCATCAACCAAACCCTAATCCTACTCTAACCCTATAGTAAGTACATGTAGTTAATTAATATTACTCAGTACTTAAATATATAATTACACTGTAACAATGACACCTTAAAATAAAGTGTAACCAAAGATTGAGACATTATTAAAATCTCTTCAGAACTATAGAGGAGACACATTTACATTTAGTCATTTAGCAGACGCTTTTGTCCAAAGCGACTTACAAATTAGGACTAAATTAAGCGAGTCATCGTGAAAAGGCAAGAAACAACGCATGTTCGGTTCTTTGGGTCACTAGAATAAATATATTGGTAAAATTTATGGTTATAAAAAAGTCTGCTTAAAATATTGGGAATAGTAGGATTTAGATATGTATGTATGTATATATATATGTATATATAAGGGATTTATTTAAGCAAATTATATTCATTTCATAATGATTATTTGTTGCGTGATGGTTATTTGGATGAGTATGCGCAGTTTCGCCGTAAGCTTCATAAAAACGTAAAGGGAGTAGCGACGCGTCCATTGTTTATTCACAACCCATCGTCAGGAGCACACAGTCCGTTGGTATGTAGCGAATTTAGAACCTTTTGAAATGTTTACCATGAGCTACGGTCTGCTGTACTTTAATTTAGGAATGTTTAAAGTTTCGTACTTGTGTAATTGTTGACATTGGCTGCGCTTAGTCCGTGCTGAGAGACTTAATTTGTAGTTTAAGTTAGCGCGTGTACTGTTCAGTTCTCTCGGTTTGCGATATGTTCGAACACTGGATAATTAACAAATTACCAAGTAAACTAATGTAGCAGTTGGCTGTGTTGTAGGCGACGGAGTTGCATTTAGTAAAACATTGAATTGAAGTGTTATAACGATTATTGCACTTTGCCTGCTGACTCGTGTGATAGCTGTACTCTGCGCAGGTGCGCTGAAATGCATGATGGGAAATGTAGTTTCAGCGGTGTTCTGACGCAGCTCTGTAAGACTGTATAGGAGATTATATAATAATGTATTCTTATTTACAGCAGAAATAGTTCTAGTTATTTTATTGTAACTACTTCGTTTGTTTATTTTGCATTATATATTCAATGGATATATTTGTAACACTGGTTTATTTCTTATTTCAGGTTTATGACCTGTGGTCTGTTGTATAAATAAAACAAAAATACAAGACTAATGACAAACACGAGTCGTGTCATGTGTGCTGCCTGTCACTAGCCCATTCGGATGGCTGAGGAATTAAAAAGATCCGAACAACGCAAGAAGTGCTCAAAATACGAAGTTCAGGCATTGTTCAGAGTAGCATAAGCCCGATAAGCAAGGACTTAAAGAAAAAAGGAAAAAGGAGAGTTTTTTTTTTTTTTGTGAGATACACGTGAGATAACTGGGATCTCTTCTCAGGTAAAATATCTGGGACTCCATTTGGTTTCCATTTAATCTCATTTCTGTCCACGAGAAACAACTGAGATATCAAAGAGATTTAGAAGTAAAAACTAGAGGAGACACATGTCAGATAGATGGGGTCTTTTCTCAGCTCAAATATCTGGGACTCCATTTAATCTCATTTCTGTCCACGAGAAATAACTGAGATATCAAAGAGATCTCATTTGTGATTTTTATTGATCTCTAAAAAAGATTGAGACATTGTTAAACTCTCTTCAGAACTCTAGAGGAGACACATGTGAGATAACTGGGGTATTTTCTCAGGTATAATACCTGGGACTCCATTTGATTTCCATTTAATCTCATTTCTGTCCACGAGAAACAACTGAGATATCAAAGAGATCTACTAGAAGTAAAACTAGAGGAGACACATGTGAGATAGCTGGGGTCTTTTCTCAGGTAAAATATCTGGGACTTTATTTGGTTTCCATCTGATCTCACTGTAAACCCTAACGCTATTGGTTTGAGTAGGACAAACTTAAATTAAACTAATTAGTTCAGTCAAATTAACTTTTATGAATATTAGCACTTTCTTTTTCTTTCAAGTTCACAGAACTGATATATTTTAAGTAAACTGACCGGTTTCATTGTTTTGAGTTTTATGAAATTCTTTTAATTTAGACGAACTTAAGTTTAACAGAAACGGCTGGGATGTCGATTTCCCAGCATGCTTTGCCGATGGCACTCGAAAGGGAGGGTAAATGCTACAATTAAGTGTAAAATAATGTTGTTTTGTGTGCAAGATTAATGTTAAGTGGGAGATTTAGTAGTGATTAATATTTTGTTATGCTAATTTAGAAGAATTTCTGTTAATGTTGGTTTTAGGATAGTTACCACCATGGTGACAAGTGGTGCATGAGCTTGATTTGAGAGCAAATAAAATCTTCACTCATACAGCAAGTGCTACTGTATAACATACTGTTGTTAACATGTTAACAAATTAGTGTGTTAGCAAACTAGCTTGTTAAAGCTAGTTAAGTTTATACTAATAAAAGTGTTCACATTGAGATTACATGAAAGTTTTAAGTTAAATGTATGAATTAGTGTACTCAAACATTTCGGGCCCTATCTTGCACCCAGCGCAATTGACTTTGTACACCAACGCATGTATCATTCCTAGTTTGCACCCGACACACAGCGGACTTTTCCCTCCACAGACGCACGTCGATAAATTAAGGAATGAACTTGCGGTTCAGCGAAAAGAGGAGGAGTGTTCCGGCGCAAACGTTCCCTGGTGCTATTTTGCAGTTTCAGAAAACAATTCCGCCACTGACCAGGAAAAACCAAGTCTAAAGTCAGTGGCGCATGTTATTCAGATGCTATTTTAAGGGCGCATGCTTGGCCATAATGTAGCGTGTGCACAACGCACATACACTTTGCTTCTCTCATCTACGCAGATACAGCAGTTTCCATTTTTTCAAACCATACATAATTACAAGGAAAAATATTCCACATGAGGGAAATCATTGTGGTGTCCATGACCACAAAAATAGGCATAAATCTAGCTTACACATTTACCCAAATTATTATACGCCTGTTTAACCGAAGCTAATTTGGGTGGGTTTCTCCATCCCCATTCAATGTCACTTCTCTGTGTTTTACGGCCCTGACGAGAACGTCGGTCTCCTCGGCTGTGAACCGCGCCTGGCAAATCCGCCGTTATAATAGCAATCCGCCATGGAACAAGCGCGCCTGCTCTTAAAGGGAATGTGAGATGACGCTCTGATTGGTTTATTTCACATTACGCCCAAACCACACCTATGAGTAATGAAGCTACTTCAGACCAACACATTTTAGATTTGCATCGGGCACAAAACTCATTTATCCCGCCGGTATAATAGCAACAGCGCCCAAGATCCGCCCACAAAGTTACTTGCGTTTCGCGTTAGATACTTGCGTTTCAGATCGTTAAAATAGGGCCCTTCAAGTTAAGAACAATTAAAATGTATAAGTACAAAATAAAAATCTGCCAGTTCTGCTTACTTAAACTTTTTAAAATGAATTGCCTTACATTTTTTGAGTTTTGCCAACTTATTCGGGTTTACAGTGCTCATTGCTGTACACGAGCAAACATTTAGATATTAAAGAGATTGCATTTGGGATTTTTTTTGTTCCATAAGGAGACACATGTGAGAAGCAGGAGACTTCATAAGCACAAGTCTCCATTTAATATCACTGCTGTCAAGGAGTATTTCCAATGGGAGCAACAGTCTAAAAATCTGTAATATCTCAGTTAAACTTAATTTTCTCATATTACACTCCTCTTCACCTGATTCAGCTCAGAAACACGCTATTGTGCTTTTCTTTTCATTGACATCCTATCATATGCATTGAAAAGTAATAATCAAGTGTGAGCATAGAAGCGACCTTTTCATTAGTTTGCAAGGCCAAAATGTGGTTCTCAATTATATGAGGAAACCTTCATGAGAGGAATCTTCACGTTAATGGAGTCATGCTAATGCTTTTTTGCTCCACTTGAAAGACAGTATATATAGGCTATTTACGTACGATGCATCTCTATTATCGAGGGACAAAAGTATAGCGCAGGCCCTGGGATCTTACTGATCTTATTGAGTTACATATCATCTTTTTATTGGTTGTTGTGTATTGATTGCTATTTTCCCTCTCCACACACAAGCTGCCCACCAATCGCTAGCATCATTAGCTTAAGATTCCTGGCTGGCACCACAATAATGGAGCAGACGATTAATTGCTCACAGCCTCTGTTTGGTATCGATCGCTTAACTCGACCCACAAATCCATGAAAAAGCATTCAGACAAGCACACATGCAGACAAAATAATAGGTAATACGTGCTTGCATGCCACAAAAAACTGTCTAAAAAACATGCAAAAACATTTTTTTATTTCCATGCAATGTTTGTTTTACGGCACGATGCACAAAAATGCCACTCATTACGTTTGTCTTGATTGAATGCATATAGGCAGTGAGGGACGAGCTGTTAATGAGAGGATTACTATCACAGGGAAGGCAGATTACCAGATATTTAGCATGCCAGCCGTATCTCTGATATCTGATATGCAGATTGATATCACTTGTTAGGGTAATTGGACAAACATTTTTACACAGATCCAAATCTGTCTGACACATTTGGTGTGAGATCAGAACTCAATATCACTCAAAAGCTCCATTACGAAACCCAGTGAGCTGCCTAATTAAACAGCATTGCAAGGGTTCAGACACACTATACAATTATATAGCGTAAAATATAACAATATAGAAAGATTACAGATACGTTAAACATAAAATATTGTGTTATATTTAAGAAATATATTATTATGAATATTGAAGACATAATATTATAAAATTATATATTATAATATATAATAATGTCAAACTCTCTCTCTCTCTCTCTCTCTCTCTCTCTCTCTATATATATATATATATATACAATAGTATTTAGTTGACAGCATATAGTTTCATTTCTTAAAAAACTATATTCAAGAAATGATATATTCACAAAATATAATATTATGAATATTGAAGACAATTTTATAAAAGGATATTATAATATATATATATATACAGTGAGGAAAATAAGTATTTGAACACCCTGCTATTTTGCAAGTTCTCCCACTTAGAAATCATGGAGGGGTCTGAAATTGTCATCGTAGGTGCATGTCCACTGTGAGAGACATAATCTAAAAAAAAAATCCAGAAATCACAATGTATGATTTTTTAACTATTTTTTTGTATGATACAGCTGCAAATAAGTATTTGAACACCTGAGAAAATCAATGTTAATATTTGGTACAGTAGCCTTTGTTTGCAATTACAGAGGTCAAATGTTTCCTGTAGTTTTTCACCAGGTTTGCACACACTGCAGGAGGGATTTTGGCCCACTCCTCCACACAGATCTTCTCTAGATCAGTCAGGTTTCTGGGCTGTCGCTGAGAAACACGGAGTTTGAGCTCCCTCCAAAGATTCTCTATTGGGTTTAGGTCTGGAGACTGGCTAGGCCACGCCAGAACCTTGATATGCTTCTTACAGAGCCACTCCTTGGTTATCCTGGCTGTGTGCTTCGGGTCATTGTCATGTTGGAAGACCCAGCCTCGACCCATCTTCAATGCTCTAACTGAGGGAAGGAGGTTGTTCCCCAAAATCTCGCAATACATGGCCCCGGTCATCCTCTCCTTAATACAGTGCAGTCGCCCTGTCCCATGTGCAGAAAAACACCCCCAAAGCATGATGCTACCACCCCCATGCTTCACAGTTGGGATGGTGTTCTTGGGATGGTACTCATCATTCTTCTTCCTCCAAACACGTTTAGTGGAATTATGACCAAAAAGTTCTATTTTGGTCTCATCTGACCACATGACTTTCTCCCATGACTCCTCTGGATCATCCAAATGGTCATTGGCAAACTTAAGACGGGCCTTGACATGTGCTGGTTTAAGCAGGGGAACCTTCCGTGCCATGCATGATTTCAAACCATGACGTCTTAGTGTATTACCTTGGAAACGGTGGTCCCAGCTCTTTTCAGGTCATTGACCAGCTCCTCCCGTGTAGTTCTGGGCTGATTTCTCACCTTTCTTAGGATCATTGAGACCCCACGAGGTGAGATCTTGCATGGAGCCCCAGTCCGAGGGAGATTGACAGTCATGTTTAGCTTCTTCCATTTTCTAATGATTGCTCCAACAGTGGACCTTTTTTCACCAAGCTGCTTGGCAATTTCCCCGTAGCCCTTTCTAGCCTTGTGGAGGTGTACAATTTTGTCTCTAGTGTCTTTGGACAGCTCTTTGGTCTTGGCCATGTTAGTAGTTGGATTCTTACTGATTGTATGGGGTGGACAGGTGTCTTTATGCAGCTAAGGACCTCAAACAGGTGCATCTAATTTAGGATAATAAATGGAGTGGAGGTGGACATTTTAAAGGCAGACTAACAGGTCTTTGAGGGTCAGAATTCTAGCTGATAGACAGGTGTTCAAATATTTATTTGCAGCTGTATCATACAAATAAATAGTTAAAAAATCATATATTGTGATTTCTGGATTTTTTTTTTTAGATTATGTCTCTCACAGTGGACATGCACCTACGATGACAATTTCAGACCCCTCCATGATTTCCAAGTGGAAGAACTTGCAAAATAGCAGGGTGTTCAAATACTTATTTTCCTCACTGTATATATATATATATATATATATATATATATATATATATATATATATATATATATATAAAACTATATTCAAGAAATTATATATTATATTCAAGAAATATAATATTATGAATATTGAAGACATAATATTATAAAGGTATATATATTATAATGTATAATAATGTTAAACTATATATACATCTATATAATACAATAGCAATTATTTGAAAGAAATATTTTGTAACATTATAAATGTCTTTACTGTCACTTTTGATCTATTTAATGCATTCATGCTGGATTATATTATTGTATTATATATATCACATTTTATAAATGTCAATCATAAAATATAAAAGTTTAACATATAGATTAGACACAAATACACACACACATACATATTATAAATACACACATCATGATGTTTCTAGAAGTACACTGACTTCTGGGAGAGAAAAAACAACAACAAAATGTTGAAATACCACCGGCTTCATTATCGTGTATTTTGAACAGCTTTTCCTGAACTGTTTTGACATTTTAAGACATTAAACTCCTGCTAAAAGTTTTTTTCTCAGCGTTATCATAAAAAGACACGTCTGGTTTTCACCCGGGAGTAACTGTGGTAACATATAACATTCGTAAAGATAAGGAACACACTGTTTAACATTTCAGCGGCACTTAAAACACTGAGCGCTGTGGTTTATAAAAGCAGTCTCTGCTTATACATGATATTTTCAAATCACTTGTTTTATAATGCACATTCTGAGTGATCTGAGCACCAAATCAATCCTGGGATATTATTTCTGTCAATTTCTGAAGCCTTTCGTTACAGTACGCAGAACAGTCGAGCTACTTGGTTTAAACGAGAAGAACAATCCGTCACGTCGTTGCTTTTATAAGCTCGTTAAACCTGCGCGATTAGGGCCTGATCATGCACAGAAGAGATAATGAGAGATTCAAACTGGCAGACAATTCCCCTTAAAGACCAGCCAAGGTCTCCAGTGCTCCATTGCTTTCTTTAACACATTAGATCCAGGTTAGTGAGCAATTGGATCTAAAACCTAGTGAGCACTGGTGCTAAAGACTACAGCAAATATAGGCAGCATAACTATTCTGTCTTCTAAGATGCATATATAGGCGGTCAAACCAAAATTTATTCAGACACCTTCAACATTTCTCACATTATCAGAGTTTATTTGCTATAGTTTAAAAAATGGTAATAAAATATGACACAAACTCAGTTGATATTTCACTGGTTTTGTCCATCCTTCTGTTAGACTTTCTCACAGATGAATTATGTTGAATATCTGTCAGCCGTTAAATTTAACTACACAATTAGATAATACCAATTTAGCTCAAACCAAGCAATGCTTCATTTTGTTCAGCCTGTGCTGTAAAAAGAGCATTAGTAATTAAAGAAAAAACATGTTCAGGTCAAAGTGTCTGAATCATTTTTGGTCCCAAATTTACTGGTAGTCACTGTAAGAGGAATTTTTGGGTATAATATGTCACAGCTTACTTTATTTTGCTATCCTCACTTACATAAATGAACTATAGTGTCCTGCACACACTAGTAAAAAAATATCAAAAATGATATCTGGTGTCTGAATAATTTTTGGTTTGACTGCATATTCAGTTTATATTTATTCTCTTTCTATATAGAACACAAGGTCACTAGCCATGATTTAGCGAAACTCAAACGTCTTTAACCACAGTATATTGTTTGGCTATCCTGTGGCGATGATTCTCATCATATTATCACCGGGGGAGGATTAGTCTGCGCGTTCGCTGGCATTCTGTGCGGAGGTCATTGTGTTCCCACGGGCCAGTTTGTTGACTCCTGGGCCCAGGGCCAACATCCTCAGCAGAAGGGTGGACCGTTCCCGATCCAGAGCGATTGGACAGACCTTTCAGAGATCAATCGTGAGGGTGCTTAATATGAGATGACCAGCGAGACTTCACACCGAGACTGTGTGCTTGTTATACGTCTCCATTTCTTCTCTCCTCGGGGCATCTCGAAGCTGGACGGCATCCAGAGTCACGAAGCTCGACGGAGATACGGATGCAGCAGTGCTAATGAGTCCAGTCCTGCCCACATGGAGCCTGGTGGCCAATTAGCATTCTGTTCACACACACACAGCTCTTACAACACCTTCTCAGCGGCCACATATTCACACGCGTTTCCTTTTCCCCTAGTCATCCATTCACACATTTTAAGGGTGCATTGAGCATTCGCCAGGAGCCGTGGCTTCATTTAGCGCCTCCATTCACATTACGCTGTGATTTTGTACACTACGCAATATCATTTTCTTTCCAAACTTAATTGTGGTTGCATGAATAGATGCTATTTGTTCTCTCAGGCTAATGGGTTTCTTCTTGAATAAACGTTAACTGGCGCTCCACAAGCGGGTACGATTAAGCAGAAATCGCTCTGGGGGGGGGAGCGTGAACGGACAGGCACCTGAGCGACCTTGTTAGATAAGAACACACACTGTTAAACCAAAAGATAAATCGCTGTTTGCCCTCCTGTTTACGAATGAAGCTCTAAATCAACATGCACGCTGGTTTTGCTGACTAATTCAGCACTAACACTAAAGAGACACTCCGAGGGCATAAAGTCATAACCCATTTTACATCCGTTACTGAATGCACTTTTGAGGGAAACGGGAACATTAACAGGAAAAAAAATATGCGGGACTTGATTTTATCCTTTGAGAATTCAATGGATCGTAATAAAAGAGTGTTACAAACCAAAATGAAGGCAGGATTAAATGATTTAAATGACTCACTTATAAAATCACTCACTTGATTTATGCCAATTTAACCTGCAGACAGAGAAAAAAATCCCCACCAATAATGCACAGACTGACAATAAAAGGTTTTTAGGTGAATTAGTTCTTTAAAGATGATGATGATTATAACCTTGATCAAGACACTTAACCTCAGAGTACTCTAGAAAGAATAAACCTGCAGTAAAGTTGCTGTGCATAAGAGCATATGCTAAATATCTCCCCTGTGTTGAATGTAGAGGTTCATGGACCCCTTAGGTCTTTATAAATCTCTTCGACAAATGCAAACTCAAGTACATCTCCTGCATTGTGGTACTTCAGCTTGTGTAGTAGTGTTTTGGGCTTCTCATGAGCATCATAGATCAGTCATTCAGGCATTGAAGAACGCTGCACCTGGGAAAGATTACACGGTGCTCAATGTTGAATAGCAGAAATTGCTCGCAGCACACATCCCCGATGAACCCGTGAAGCGTTTTGTACCGAGGAATGGCCGTTTGCAGAGTCAGAGGGTAAATATGACTCAATGCTCATGCGCCGCTTTCGGCCCCAGGGCATCACATTGGCATTTGCCCACTGACTCTTTGCCCGTTAGCGTTCTGGTTCTTATTAGCATGTATCGACCCTCTTTTGCTCAGAGGAATTGAGTCAAATAATGCCATGCATGCAGATGGAAAAGTTAGCTTGGTTGGGTTTGTTTTGCAGTAGATGTCAGTGTGGCTTTCCAATGCGGCCCCCATTTTGAATCTTACCATCACGTTTGTAACATCAAAAGCGTTTTATCTAGATTTTTTGCATTTTATGGAGAGAATATGGTGGTGTTTGCCTATGCAAAACTTGGTGGTTGGGCGTTTCCAAAAACATTTCTGGGTTTCTTACTCGTCCAAGCCAGAAGAGAGGTTAAGGTCTGATCCATGGATGTTTGCAATCACAAATATGTACACACTGAGTAAATGAGACATCCATTGCACTAGTTATACTGTCCGTTGACAGAGCCGCCCAGTGATTTATCACTGCAGACCGTGTGAACTAGTATCAGGGGAATTATTTGTCAGAACATGCATCCCACACACTTACACAACCACCACAAGAACGACTGTGCAAGATCTCCAGCAATTATGAAATCATATGTTGACCTCTGAGTCAAATACTTCTTGTTCTAGTTTAATTTGCATGTAAGTCACAGTTTGAGTAACACAGCAACGTTGGCTCAGCCAATGGTGTGAGTTTGGGGGCGGAGTTATCGGTTTGTCTGACCAATTTGGAATGTTCGGAATGCCTGCTTGAAAGTGGCTATTTTTGGAATCTAATGACACACTCAAAACCCTTCAAAAGTGTGAGGTCATCAAGAGTTTTCAAATTACATTTTAAAATATAAAATGCACTCAAAAAAATAATCTGTTGAACGAACTTAATTAAATTAAGGAAAGGTTTTCCACGAAATTGAATTACATTTTTCCAACAAAATCAAATTAGTTTGAAATAATTTGTTGTAAACTTGTTGTATGAATTTAAATTAATTTAGTCATTCCTGCTAGATAAAGTTTTGTCAGGTTAACTACATTTAGTTTTTGTCCTGCCTTAAATCACCAACATTATAATTTGAGTTAATTTGACTCTATGGTCACTTCTAATGATAGACACTACTAGTGTTCAATTGAATTAAAACCATTTTTTACATAGTAATATAATATTACTTGCAGGTCTGCGAGTGAGGTTTACACATAGTGTATACTGAGTGCCCACAGTCTGAACACGAGGTTTAATGCACATATAGCGTAATACTGAGCCCACAGCCTAAACACAGTCGCCACTCTTCTGCATAATGGTAACCACACAATTTAAAAACATTACAGAAAGTCCTCTAAGTTTCTAACATAACTGAACATTAAACACTAACATTAACTAACAACATCTTTCCATTTACTGAAAAACACATAAAATAACATTTTTTCCCTAAATTGACCCTCTTAATGCAGTCCCTTGCAAAGCATGCTGGGAACTACAGATCCACTGCCCAGTTAGATGTCAACAACAATGATTCATGTAGTTTTCACACAAATGAATTAGGTTGATTGAACACAATTAAATTAAGTTGTGACAATATTAAACAATCGTGTTACTTTTGCTTATTTTAATTAATTATTTTAACAAGAGGCCAAAATTCATTTTTTGAGTGACATCCGGTTAAGATGAACGAAAAATATTCATGTTGACTCAATTAAAAAAAATTACATTGATTACATTTAATGAAATTAAGCTGGAATCATTTCTATGAAGGATTGTGTCGTATATGCTCATTTTAATTAATGAAATTGAACAAAGAGCTCAAATAATTTTTTTGAGTGTGGGTGCGAGTTTGGTCATTGAATGCAGTCGTCATGTGACCTAAGTGAGCATCAGATGTGGTGAAATGATGTCTTGTGAACTCTTGTCTTGGGTAATAGATGAGTCAGTCTCCTCTATTCCACATCAAGGGCTGCATTTCCAATTTACTCTGAAGTATTGCAATTTAGGGGGATTTGAGCTAATGAATCCCCTATCTGAGACTTATCTCTTCCATCTGAACCCGTGGAACCGCATTTATCCACATAAGAGAGGTAAACTTGAACTATAGTGTGGACTGAAAGTCTACCGAGATGCTTATTAACAAGTTACTCTAACTGTAGTGGTGGACTAGAGATTGTAACACTTTACAATATTAGTTAATGAAAAATTAAAATGAAAAATGCTTCTAAAGCATTTAATAATGTTAGTTAATGTTATTTTCAACATTATTAAAATCAAAATGTAATATTATTTAATGGACCTGAGTTACATGAGCTAACAATGAACAGTTGTATTTACTTAACAGTCCACATTAGTCGCTTTAACTAACTATGAAAAATAATCTTATTTAATGGACCCGAACTAACAATGAAGAGTTGTATTTTTATTAACTAACTTTAACAGAGATTAATAAATACTGCAGCAAATATATTGCTCATTGTTAGTTAATTAACCCAATAAACTTTATTGTTATATGTTATCAAGATTATGAAGTTGAAGAGAGGTGTGCTATTACTTTTCTAACTGATTAGACATGATAAAAGGGGCAACCCCCCCCCCCCCCAATCTAGAAATATCAAAAAGACTATTTTGCTAGTTAGAAATAGAAGCCATCTTATGACTATACACAGATCTCACAAGCAACATGATAAAACACCCAAATGCAACGTGAAAATGCAAAAAAAGTTTGTATAAAACTAGTAAAAAAGGTATTTTAAGGTCAATGCAAATTGATAGCTAAAAAAATCTTGAATTTCCTCTGGATGTTCAGTTATCGACCAATTTCGCAGATCTGAGCTTCAGCTCACAGCGAGCCAAAGCATAATCAGCCCCTCGCCCGTCTGTACTGGTGTGTGTGAGCGTGTGTACGGTTATCAAACCTTCCCATCTCTCCCCGGGACACTGCAGTATCTTCACAGAGCAGCCTTCTCGTCCGGTGAGCACAGGAGTGGGCCGTGAGGAGACTGTGTCCCCGCTGTTCTGTGTTCTGGGGTCAGGCCCGTCGAGCGACCCTCACGCCTCACAGGACAAAGCCTCTCTGATCCCACGGCGCAGTAATGCTAATACAGCCTTCTAGCGGGACAGAAACACAACTGGTTTGCCTAGTGGATTTATTCCGAATTTGCTGCATGCTTTATCTTCCTTTAGTTATTAACAAACACAGGTGTGAATGTAAATACTGGGATATTGAAGGAAAAGCTCACAACAAAAATGAAAAATCATACTGCTTTTAAATAATTCTGTCATTAATGTTATTATAGATTAATTTTATTAAGCACCAAAATAGTAGTAGTTTACCACAAAAAAGAAAAATCTTTTTTTTTTTCTCATTCATTTTATATATTAATTTTATTAAGCACCAAAAAAAGTACCAAAATAGACTGAAAAGGCTGAAAAAAGTACTGTAGTTTACCAAGTTTTTTTCAAATTAATATTCATTTTGAAAAAATAATGTCATTAATGTATTATAATAATTGTATTAAGCGCCAAAATATTCTGAATAGACTGAAATTAAATTAAAAGTTTACCACAAAAATAAAATATTGTAGATTTTTTGGACAAATTGTGTCATTAGTTTTGTAGATTAAATTTTATTAAGCACCAAAAAAGTACCAAAATAGTCTGAATAGACTGAAATTAAACAAATAGTTTACCAAAAAATAAAAAAATCATATTATTTTTTGACAAATTCTGTCATTAATGTTATAGATTAATTTTATTAAGCACCAATAAAGCACCAAATAGTCAAACTGAAATTAAAGGAATAGTTAACCAAAAAATGTTTTTTGAATGAAAATGCATTTTTTTGATTAAATTAAACAGATAGTTTACAACAAAAATGAAGAAAATCCTTTTTTTGGACAACTTCTGTCATTCATTTGATAGATTATTGTATGACAAAACAGAATTGGTACAACAAACACATGTATGGCCTAAAATCAAGTCGTATGGGTCTGTTTTTTTTATATGGTAAAAAATAACCCAAGACATTTGCAAAATAGCTGTGTTTGACAGAAGAAAGTAAGTAATGGGTTTGACATTTATTTGGGTGAACTATCCCTTTAAAAGTCCTGGCAAAACTTACCACAAACCAGTCAAATCCAAGTGCAGGCTTGTGCTGACGATACATTCACACTGTAAATCAGCAGAAAGAAACATCAGTCAGATATAGAGGAATGAGAAGCTGGACTGAGCTGAAAGAAGTGTATATGAGTGTGTCAGACTTCAATGAACTGCCACATTATTCATCGTTCTAATGAGAGGAAAACACCTGAAGCCACGTTCATTTATGTGCCTGAGCTGTTTTCATCAGCAAAGCTGATCATTATTTTTGTATTAAAGGTCCACAGTCAACTAAAAGCATGTAAGTGTGAATTGAAAATAATAACAACACTTCCAAATAACATTTCACAGGGGTCACATGGTGAGAAATCACATCGAGTTCGACGCACTTACTGCACCTCAAAGCTTCAATTAAGTTTTTTAAAACATTAAATCCAGCAAATCCACTAATTATTGGAAAAAAAAAGTGGAATACATCATAACATCACATTTGCATGTTAACAATGGTAGTGTGCAATTTACTCTATGACTCTCACCAGGGTTTTTTAAAGGATTTTCTATAGCAAATTATACTATTTTAATCTGTCAAGTCTAAGCGCTGTAAGCTAAGGTTTAATCTTTCTATAGAAAACCATTAAAAGTTCAGAAAGATTTTTTTTAAAAGGAATTGATACTTTTATTCAGCAAGAACACATTAAAGTGACAGTAAAGACATTTATGATGTGACAAAAGTTTCTATTTCAAACAAATGCTGTTCTTTTGAACTTTCTACTCATCAAAGTGATGTTCCTGATGGAGAGTGTTAAAGCGGTGTTACTTCCTGAGGTGAATGTGATTTTTGTTCACAATCATCTAGTTTCAGCATGAGAAAAGTCAGCTGTGAAAAGTGTCTATATATATATACTTTTAAAACTCCTCAGCCTTTTATTTTGACTTCCTGTGGGGGCTAGAGCATTAAAGTCAGCATGAAACAGAAGTTGTGCTAGTCTTTTCTTCCCTATTGTGATGTATATTTGAGTGAATCATCTTCTGGAACAAGAACAAATGTGGGCGGGGCTTGATTTGTCTGTGGGGAATTGATTGGATGGTTGTGGTTTGCTATTGGCTGATGTCATGTGAGTGACAGGTTGCCCCGCCCTCGTCATCAGAGAAGAGAAGAGGTGAGCTGCAAGAGGGAGGGGAAGTTATCCTGATTTATTAAGAAAGAACCTCATTGGTTCTTTCACATCAAGCAAACATGCTTGAACTTCCATTTACCACAACTGATGTGTGAGTTGATGAATGTTTAATATGTGAATAAAAGCCTAAATTCAATCTGTTCATCATATAGAGTAATTGCGTCTCTCCAGAAAATTTGGACTAAACTGCTCAATTCATATGGATTAGTTTTACGATCTCTTTAAGAACTTTTTGAAGCATCAAAGTGGTAGTTTGTCGATAAATCACTCAGATTTAATCAAAAATATCTTAATTTGTGTTCCGAAGATGAACAAAGGTCTTACAGGGTTGGAACAACATGAGGGTGAGTAATTACTGACAGAATTTTCATTTTTGGGTGAACTAACCCTTTAAGAACGTTTTGAAGCGTCAAAGTGGTAGTTTGTCGATAAATCACTCAGATTTCATCAAAAAGATCTTCATTTGTGTTCTGAAGATAAACGAAAGACTTACGGGTTTGGAACGACACAAGGGTGATTAAAGGCACACTATGCAGTTTCCGTTTTTCTCAAACAGCGCCCCCTAGAGTCGCTGTGGAGTACTTAACTTAGTATTTAACGTTACTGTCGTAAATACCACTCACGCAGAGCCGTCTCTGCACTCTTCCGACTGCGCTTTCTTCGTTTTCTTCATCGACTCTGCCGTGATTCACGTCTGAAATGCGTGCTAGTGTCTTCCATAGAGGCTGCTTCATATGTCGTTGATGTATATGACGTCGTGCCGGAAAGAAAGTTGTGAATCTCACGAGATTTGTCGGGGCGCCACCTCTCAAACCTGCATTGTTGTTTTTGCCAGCGATGTCGCACCCCCCCCCCCCACCCCCCCCCCCCCACCCCCCCCCCCCCGCTTTGCTATCGGGATGATTCGCCCTACTACGAGTTCGTTTACCATCTAAATTATTTCAAAGCTGTTATATTAAAGGTGCTCTAAGCGATGTCACGCGTTTTTTAGGCCAAAACATTTTTTGTCACATACAGCAAACATCTCCTCACTATCCGCTAGCTACCTGTCCCCTGAACACACTGTAAAAAAAACGCGGCCACTGTAGACAGCCCAGGCTCCACAAACACAACAAAAACAAACTGGCCCAGCCTGGACCACGAAACATAACAAACAGTGTTCAAGAATGAATGATTTGGGGGTGGGGGTGGGGGGGGTTAGTGCGTGTGCTCATGAAGGGGGGAGTGGAGGAGAGAGAAGCATGAAGAGGGAAGTTAGCTAGAGGAGAGATGTCCTAGACAACGACAATGACTAACGTTAGAATTATATTCTCTTGAATTTTGATATGGCCGACACACAACCAAAGAGACGACGTTCCGATGAACAAATAACAAAGAATAGGGAAAAGGAGAAGGAACGCGAAGTCACGAATTTACATCAGAAAAGCGTTCAAAAGGTGGCGAGAACTCCGCCGGCAGAAGGGCTTCCAATCCGACATTCAGGTGGCTGTTTTTGCTGGACACGTGGGTAAATCCAATTTGGTTTTCTAAATGGTTCATGACTGTTTCAGGAAGCACGGAAGGGAGGGGGAGGGGCCGGGATGAGGAGGAGGGAGGGTCGAGCTAGCCTCCGTTTTGTTTGACAATACTTCGAACGTCAACAAGAAGTGACGTCACCCAACATCGCTTAGAGCACCTTTAAGGTACAAATCTTGCATAGTGCGCCTTGCTTTAATGACAGAATTTGACATTTTTGGGGTGAACTATTGCTTTAAGCAGGTAATTACATGTCTGATTGCCGACGTGAGAGTGTCACTGTGCACATGTTGTGTCCAAGGAGACTTCAGGAGGTGACCTCAGTTATCAGAGCTCCCATTCAGACCTGTGAGGGATAGCTAGAAACCATTAAGTTGGACAAGAGATCAGAATGACGTGCTGCCAAAGTTTGAACAATGTCGTTTGAGGTGAGGCGACGCATTATTAGCCGTTTGTCTTTGCTGTGGAAACGGCAGAAAAGGACATTGCTGATTTAATTTGTTTGGGGAAAAAAAACAAAAACCATACCGTCTGCTCCAGGTGGCTATTTATAAGTCCAGGTCACAGGAGATCTCCTTTTGTTTCTAAATCAGTTTGGAACATATTTGTTTGTTCGTCTCTGTGTTTTAAAAGCAAAAACTTGACCTTGAATAAGAGTGAGATATTCTTTTATGTTGAATACATAGGATGAAATTGCACTCCTGCTGAAAGCTCCTAGACACTTTACTGACCTTTGTGCTCAGTTTGCGGATGTGTGTGTCAGCAGGTAACAAAAAGAAACCACTCTACCTTTGAGTCTTTGCTTCCTAGTGGGTTTATCTCTTCCCCTTTTGAGAGTCTCAGAGCTTCATTTGGCTCATGCAGTTCAATTTGAAATGTCTGTCTTTCTTTTTTCTTTTCTTTTTTGTCATGTTTTTGAGCCGTGGCCTCACAGAGAGAATCATAAGTGGTGATTTCATACAAAGCACAGAATAAAAGGAGTCTGCCACATTCAAAACTTGCTCTCGTTCACTTTCCTTGATTTAATAATTAGTGCTGTTCACTTAGACAAGTATTACTATCATCACTATTACTCATTCTCAGGGTTATTCAATATAATCCACACTGACGCCTGTAGACGTACGAGTTTGTAAACACCACAAACATAAGTTCTGCTAATCAGCTGAAGTTCACACAGGCCAGCGCATTCGCATCTGTGGACGTGGTTTCTTAATCCGACGTGACGTTTATCCAACAGCCCTCCATTACTCATGCATGCAAATCTTGCTGATGAAGTCGTTTCAGTTTATGTGTACATGTGTAGTCAGCTCTCACACAAATTACTGCAATTGACCGGCCAGCTGTGTTTTCATGCCACTTTCTATTGGAACACCTTTAATGCCGCTTCACTCTAAAAGCTGACGGCAACAAAATACAAATGCACCACGCCAATATATAATGCAATCTGTTTTTAAACACATTTAAAATACCTTTACATGCTTACCTACTCATCTTAAACATTTGTTTTGATTGTGTTTTTGAAGCATTGTATTCTAAAGGATTATAATTATGTAAACATTATGATGTTTCACGACTCTGATTATTTTCGAGAACATACAGCTGACAATAAGGTCCATTATATATATATATATATATATATATATAGAGAGAGAGAGAGAGAAAGTTCACTGAACGTGTGATACACAGCTGTCATGGCACCTCTCTTGTCTCTGATTCACAACACACATAATTAACTGACTGTGTTTACACCCAACCGACCGGTTAATTGATTAACCCAGAAGTTCTCTGAGCTGTATCGAGAGCTTAGCTTTCAAACACAAACACTCTCCTCCATCACATTAATATATAGACAACACAATCAGAAATCTATTAAGCTAAATTATGTTATAAGCATTTTATTTTCTTCAGATAATTTAAATCTGATGTAATGAGAGTTGTGGTTTGGTTGCAGTCAGTAACTAAAGACTTTAAATATTGATTCTGAGCCTAAAACCTCTTAATGATCTGCTGATTGCTGGTTTGCTCCCTGCAGTCCAGCACAACCGCAAGAACCATAACCAACTCGCTTATCAGCATTGGCATTCAGGCCGCCGTACACCTCTATCTCCTCTGACGTTTCTGAAGTGCTTTGCTTATTGTATCGAACGATAAGAATTACTGCCAATTACCTCAGGCATCTTCAGAATCTCCTATTTTCAACTTAATTAAGAACAACATCAATATCTCAAACGATATTCCATGTACATTTGATGATTAGGTTTGAGATTCTAATGTTGTAAGATTAAGTTATTCTAAAAATAGGACAAAATTACAAGGCTGAGCGCACAAACAAGGCCTCCATCTTAAAGATGAAAATTAAAAAATTTGTTTGGTTACAGCGCCCCAGTAATTTCCATTTTATTCCATTTATCATTGTTTTATTTATAACACCAGTAGGTGGCGCTGCAACCTCAGGGCATTGTGGAAATGACAGTTTCAATGCAATATGAAAAAATAAACAATGCCGAGATTATAATGATAGAGTCAATTCCTTTTTGACATCTTCACTAGCAAATTCAGTTTCTGGAAAATATTGTTGAATACAAAAAATCCAATTGCTGCAGCCTATGAGGTTTCATCTAAAGATAGTCTGCACCAATTTTGGTGAAGACAGTAAAAACTTTGTACAAACAGAAGCAAAAAAAAAAAAAACAGTAGGCGAATCAATTCAAAATTGCTGAATGACATTTGGCCTCAAAAATTGTAAATCATGACATTCTGCAGGCCTTCAGAAATATATGAAGTGAAAAAGCACAAAGTGAGGGCAAGTTATACAAGCTGTCAGCCATGTTTTATGCCTTTTAGCCAATTGGTGTTGTGGTTGTGTCAATATATCAAAGATACAAGTTGCAAATATATCAAAGACACGAGTTGCAAAGATACAAACTTACTTCTGGTTTGATGTCCTCTCAGCTACATTTGATGATGCATGACATGTGAAACATTTGACTCGTTTGTCGTCTCAACATCACCTGATCCAAATTTAGGAAAGATTCAAAGAAAGCTGAAAAAAACAAAAGAAAAACACTTTTCAATGAAATGTACTGCCCTGGGGGCATTATACTTTATATGACCCAACTTGGCCCCTAAATATACACTTCCATAACCTCTTATTTGACAAAGTGACCACCAACCCCAATCTGACCTCTGAAACTGTTCATTTTCCTGAGTGAGCTATCATTGTAAGCTTGTAAACTTGGAGGCCACTGGACTACAGCCAGCTGAAATGTCTAATTTTCGCTGTCATCAACAACCAGTGAATATCGCTAAATTGTGCAAATTAAAAGAAGCACCAACAAAGCACTGGGATGCATTTGGTGCCAAACATCGGGCAGATTAAGTGCTTTATAAAACTCAGTAGGTGTTTGTAAAGGAACGTTCCGAGTCGCTGGAGATATACTGCTGGTTCTTCACATCCTCAGGCGAGTCAATGAATTCTGTGTTGTGTATTGATTCTCTGGTCTCAAACTTCACGTCAGCATGGCCTGTAGGAATGTAGCCAACCGCGCTGAACACACAACTCATTGTCTTTTTACTGAGTCCACACATTCAGACTGTTGCTGTTGCTGCAAATATATCCGTAATGGTGCGAGAAACTGAAATGCTACAACCACAAAACTGAAAATTAAAGCTATATCACAGAAACATATTTAAACATAATCATTTGATGTTCTCTAACAATCAATCAATTTATCAATTCAAACAATTGAATTGAACAATTCACTAAAACTAAACAGAAAAGATCAGCTCATTCAGAAATGATCATGGTTATAAGCACTATGAGCTCATTAACATTTGACCACTAACATTATATATATATATATATTAACTGTGATTGTTTTGGGTACATAAAACCTTGACTAACACTTTAAGTGAACTTCAAGGAAAAATAAAATGCTACAAAAGTGCATAAATGGGTCCCTTAAAATAACAAATCACAGCAGTAATATAGTCATGACACTGCACTGATCCAAGAGATAAAAGATGTTCCTTAAAACGAAATCACATTCAAAGAGCTTTTTCCTGTTTTGACATCCAATTTTTAGCTCATGACATTAAAAACAAGACGAATTAGCCACTTCCTGAAGATTTACATGGGAAGATCTGTTGTTTGTGAATTGCTGTGAGTGGGAGGAGTCAATCTGTCAATCAGTCAAATGGGGCGGGGCCTAGTGTTGTTCTCACAGAGATATGAGACACGTCAACAATCCAAGGTTACCGTCTGGTCACTGTGTCCCATGAGAGGATGGGAGTGGGTTGTATTTTGCTGGAGTGTCTGAAAGAATTGCTTTTTATCTACACGGCTGCACAAGATGATTGTGAAATATGCGTGGGTGTTTGTTTCATGGGGAATGTGTTTCTAGCGCTTCTCAACTCGTGGGATGCACCTCAAATATTGGTTTCAGGTTTGTTCTGTTCAGGTCTGTAACAATGCTAAATAATGAAAATGATTAGGTAAATTAACAAAAAAATTATAATTAACAAAAAAAGAAATAATTTAAATGTAAATTAATTAAATGGTCATTTTAAATGCATCTTGAAGGGCATTACATTTTGTACAGTATTGTACGGTAAAAATATATGAAGTGACTAGAGTAAAGTACTGTATACAACTGAGTCTCTACATGCTATCCAGGTGTAAAATCGAGGTACTGAAAAAACAAAACAAGCTGAGTAACACTACATCAAACATTTAAACTCACACACATTTCATGTGCAAGGCATATGTGAGCCTGCATACTGATGTGTAGTGTTAATGCATGCGGCTCAGGTTTTATGCATCAGGTGCTTTTATGACAATGGAGGATGTTTTTCTCACTCTGTCTTTCATACCTGCACTGGAACAGAGGCGATGCATTAAAAATGTGCAGCGGGGCAGGCTGTTTGTTCAAACAATCACAGCATCACCCAAACCACACGGAGCTCCCGTTGCTTTAGGCGCGAAGGACGCGTCCACCCCCTTCTGAGACCTGCAGTGTTTTATGCAAAATTGGAATAATTGCATGAAGCAACAATGGATCTGAGCAACAGATGGCCGTGTTTGTAAATGTTTGTGCAACGAGCATGTGTGCAGCATTTGTTTGGACTTTAAAGGGATAGTTTGCCCAAAAATTATAATTCTGTCAGCATTTGCTCACCTTCATGTCACTCCAAACCCATATAATTTGCTTTTTTTCTGTGAAACACACAATCTGTAAATCGTGGAATGCAAAGTCTGATTATATCAAAGTTATTCTCTATATCAGTGTCAGTGTTTCTGAACTCCCTGAAACGCCTCCATTGTAGTCTTGAGTTTCTTCCGGGAACGAACACGTCACAATATTCCTCATTTAAATAATTCATACGCAGAATAAAGGGGCGGGGCCTGGTTGAGTTAGTAGTGTGTTGAAACTGGCGGTTATGGTAAGGGGCGGGACATTTCCCAAACACACTCGAAGAGCTCGACCAATCACAACACACTGCTCCAGCCGACCAATCAGAGCACAATGTGCTTTTCAGAAGGAGGGGCTTCATAGAGTCAGGAACTAAACAGAGCGTTACTGACAGACTGGGAAGAGAGGAGCTGCAACAATGGAGAATATGAGGAAAATAATGAACATTCAAGCAGGAAAACCTGTTTTAGTAGAGGCCAAAAACAAAAACAAGACTTTGAAAAGGGGCATAATAAGTCGTCTTTAAATTTAGTTTGGATCCTTAAGGTCCCTTTCGAATTAAAAATAAATACATAAATAATGATATGCAGAGATTAATAAATCCTTTAATACTCAAATAAGAATGGTCAATTTTGATTTCATGGTGACAGCATACGTTCCTATTTCACATTAATTGCATGGAAAAAAAGCAGGGTGAACATTCTGCCAAACATCATCTTTTGTGCTCCAAAGGAGAAAGAAAATCCCGAGGGTGAGTAAATGATGACAGACTGAATTGTCCCTTTAAGTCAGCATGAGTCCTGTCTCTAGTGCAGTTCTGGACGATAGACAGAACGAGTCTGAATGCATTAAAGTTCTGCTGATGTATTTGTGTGTATTTTAAAATCTGACCCAGATCTTCCAGAATCAGCTAAAAAAGTTCTCTTGTGGAGGAGACGCTGAGCTCATCCGATGCTTCCAGCTCTCTGTTCTCTATACAAATGAAGTCATCTATAGGAAAAAAAAACACATACACACACGAGATCTCTTTAATATTGCAATTGTTTCTTCTAGACAGAAACGAGATTAAACTGAGATTTTAAAAAAGAACCAAAAAACTACCTGTAGAAAAATGAGGTTGTGTTTAAATTTAGTAAGACACTAAAATCAGCAATGAAAAGTCAGAGATCTCGATATAACCTCAATCCTTTCTCCTCAAATGAAGTTGAGTTAATTAAAAATTCTTAAAAAATACTGTAAGAGTATATAACTATTACTAATTATTACTGATCTGCTATCCACAATTACTTTATAGCTCTACTCACTTACTGTATAATGACAAATATTGACTAATTTGAGTGTATTTTTATCTCTCCAGAGGAATTTAAATGAAACATAATTGAGTAATAAAAGAAGGTTCACGTTCAAGGTTCAAATCTCGAGTTTAGAAGGTTAAAAGAGAAATGTGACCTAAAACAAATTCATATTCAGATGTGTAACACACCACAATGAGTTCATCTCCTCATCATCACATGAACAACATGCACTGAAAAAAATGATTCGTTGAATTGAATCAATTTTTTTTTATCGTAAGTGGTTGCATTCAATTGATTTTACCTACATTTAAACAAATGCATTAAGTTGAACTTAATCAATTTTAATTCAAATGAATGCATTTGTTTAAATGTAGGTAAAATCAATTGAATGCAACCACTTGCGATTAAAAAAAAAATTGATTAAATTCAACTAATCATTTTTTTCAGTGTGCATCTCTTATATAGTTTAGGGTTTGCATGGGCTACCGAAACGAGACTCTATAACAGTGCAGTAATAAATCTGTGGTCCCTTACAGAAGTATGTGGTTTACACATGATCTGTGTGTTTGGTTTATTGTCTGCTTGCACGTTCCATCCATGCAAACTGTGAAACTGTAAATATTATGAGCAAGTGAGTATCTGTGAGTGGAGGAACGCCATGTAAGGACACATCCACCACAGTGGGGTCATATCTCCACCGTCGAACATTCACACACACTCGCAGCAGTGTGTAAACAATCACAGACAAGATCAGAGGAGAAAAACACTCTTTGCCTTGTGCTCAAGACCTCAGAAATGGGTTTGGCTGGGGGTAAACGACGACCGTAGTGTAGTAGTGAAAGAGTCTGAGGTGTCACTTCAGACTCAAACACTCATTTATCACATCCAAAAGTTGATTTTCGTTCTTACGGGGCTCTCAGAACACACACACACACTGATTTTTATTTTCCCTCTTCTGCTCGACTAATGCGTTCAGTCTGCTGCATATTAGCATTAAGCCGAGGCATATGTGGTTGAGGTGGAAGAGGTTTCGTTTTCAATCACTGAATGCTAACACTGTAAATCTCTGATAAAGCACCGTGAATGATATAATCAAGTCCGTCTGGGTTTGTGTGTCTCTTTATGTGTTTTTACCCTATGCGCTAGAATACAAATTCAACCAAACCACAATCTTTTTGCCGTGATTCCTGTTTCTGATGTGACACAGCGATTTCTATGATATCTTGATTCAAGATTGTGGGTAATTTCACCAATATTCTGCCGTTAAACACAGTTTAAAAGGGCTATATGTAAGAATTTTCATGTATTAATCGCTTTTTGCATTGCCAATGTGTGAACAGCTTGTAACGAAACCGAAAAGGTGAAACTAATATATTATATAGACTCATTACATGCAAAGTAAGATATTTCAAGCCTTTATTTGTTATAATTTTGATGATTATGAAAACCCCAAATTCAAAATCTCTGAAATTTTGAAAATGTTCATAAGCTGTAAGCCATAATCATCAAAATTATAACAAATAAAGGCTTGGAATATCTCACTTTTCATGTAATGAGTCTATGTAATATATTAGTTTCACCTTTTAAGTTGAATTACTGAAATAAATGAACTTTTGCACGATATTCTAATTTTTCCAGTTTCACCTGTATAAAGAAAAGAAAAAAATATGAATTGATTGGATCAAGAAAAATGTCTCTATATGACAGGTTGAAAAGTAAGAGGGATTTGTGATATTAAAATTAAAATGTCAAGTGACAAAAAAGGTATTACATAGTGCAATCTTGTGTAATCTTTTGACAAGATTATGTGACAGGTAAAAAAAAAAATGGGTCATCCAGTAGAATAATACTAAATATAACACCAAAGAGGAAAAAAAGAGACTGTGGTGCTTCAGAGAAATACATTATAATACCTGTCAAGAAGAGAGAGAAAAAAATCAAAAGACAGAAATAAAGTGTGTAATTGTTGCTTAAAGTAAATTACCCCGAAAATGCCTTTATTTTGATGACATTTATATAAGCACATTTCCATTTAAATCCTTATTACCAAAATATACCTACCTTTATTTTAATGATTTAAATTATAGTAATGTGAATCATCACTGAGAAAAATAGCAATTACAAAAAATGTGCTTAATTATCATGAAAATAATGTCACACAGCAAATAAATTGCTAAAATTAGGCAAAGTTTCTTTAGAAAAAAATTTGATAATTTTTGATCTTGACTTGTTCATCTGTGAAATATATAAAGAGTCTTGAACTTTAGAAATGCAACGATGCTCAAAACACAGCAGGAGTGTGACAGTATTTATTGTGTGTAATAAAGGCCTCACCTCAACACACACCTGACAATGACATCTCAGGCTAGAGCTGTTCCTCTGACTGTTTAACATGACACACATATCATCCAGTATAAACCGTCTCTTACCCATGACCTGCCCTTCAGAGTCACAGTCTAACAAACACAAACACAAACACATTATTGTATTGAGAGGAAGCTCAGGTCAAGGGTTTCCTAGATGCTCATTAATGAGGTTTGCATTGTTTATCGTGTTGAATCTGCACTGAGATTCGGAGGAAGATGACTTTTCATTTTAATTCAACACATCTTCCAAATAAATCATGCGGTTGTCAGCTGAAATCAGCCATTTGGAGAAATGGAAATGTTTTATTACTTTGCAAACTTCCACAACAAGATTGCTGTCATATTACAGAGCAGTGTTTGCTGAAGCGCTTGTCTGACGTCTAAATGCAATCTATAAGGAATGTTTAAAATAGCAAACTACTCATACTACTCATACTATTTCTGAAGTATGTAGTGTGTATGTGAATTTTTGGTAACACTTTACAGTAAGGTCACATTTGTTAACATTAGGTAATGGATCGGTGGATGGATGGATGGATGGATGGATGGATGGATGGATGGATGGAAGGATGGATGGGTGGATGGATGGATGGATGGATGGATGGATGGAAGGATGGATGGTTGGGTGGATGGATGGATGGATGGATGGATGGTTGGGTGGATGGGTGGATGGGTGGTTGGGTGGATGGATGGATGGATGGATGGATGGATGGATGGATGG